>JAANYP010008756.1:0-45651 GCA_020465985.1 Centrapalus pauciflorus | reverse complement strand
TACTGGATGAGAATTTATGCTGCCTATCAGCATACTCGCTGTGTCTGGTTTGAAAAACTTATTTCATTTAAAACCAATTTACCACTATGATTTGAAAACTTATTTGAAATCACAGCAGTTTTGTTTTCAACATAAGACTTACCCTTGTTGAAAACATGCTGTTACTTTTGGAAAACTTATTTTCAAGTGTTAGCATCAAAAGGATTAACATGCTTTTTACCATCAGCTTTGGACTCAGAACCTGTTTTGTCAATAGGTTTAGCACCACAACTTCAGTTTGAACATGTTTTCCTTTCTTTTGCGTGTGTTGAGCTAGAGAGCACGTAGCAGGGCTGACTTGGAGAACAAACCCAAATAAGCTTTTGAGCTGAGTCACACAAGCTGTCAGTATTTTGAGGCCTGACAAACCTATTTGTTGAGATCAGTTTACCATTCACATGTTGAAGGAATGTGTTTGGAAGTTCACCAAGAGTGGATAAATCTTCTTTCAGATTATTGATCTCAACGATGGAAGCTGCTGTGTCAAGATCCCCTCCAAGATAGGCTGGGATTGTGTGCAGGAATCTGTTGACTTATACAATGGCTGACTTTTGTGGCAGATTGGCACCAAGAGTCAACTATCTTTTGAATGTAGCATGCTTTATATCTGTTTCTCTCTTTTCTTCCCAGTAAAATAGAGTTGATGTGTTTTAACTCATCAAGCTCAGTTTCCAACTTATGGAAACTGTCCAGTTTACTGGATTTAGTTTTAAGATCAGCTTTAAGCTTAGAGATTTCAGATAGTAAAGCATCATGCTTCTCAACAGCAGCTTGGAGATCAACAAGACATATTGCAAACATTTAACTTTTTTTCTTCAGAACTGGAAGCCATAAAATTTTGTACCTAACATCATAGTAGGATTCCAGTTCTCTAAGCTGCTGAAGGCTTCAGCTTCAGCCATATCCGTGGAAACTGCTTGTTGATGGGACATCAGTGTTGGCCATCAGACATTGATTATCTTCTTCATCAGATGATGAATCAGATTCCTCCCAGTCACATGTCTCTGCCATAAGTCCCTTTTGGCGATTGGAAGACACTGAGTTTTCAATTTCCTCAGCTTAGCCATGGCCACAAGGACTTAACCCTATAGCAATCATCCTTGTTAGGCTGTTGGATTGGATGACTGACCAACAGCTTTGAGCACACAGTCAGCAGCTATGTGACCAGTTTTGGCCACATTTGAAGCACTCAGCTTTGGATTTGTCAAATGCCTTCTTTTTGTCAGCACTTGAACCCCTTGCAGCATGTTTCTTCCAAACCTTTTCTGTTGAACCTTTTGACAAGCATGGCTATCATTTGCTTCATCCTTGTTCAGCAAGATCTCAGCATCTTCTTCGTCTGACACCTCCTCCTTTCATCATCCTGTTGATCAGGTTGAATGAACACATCACTCACCTGATTTACAGGCTGTCTCACATTGGCCACAAAGGCTGCACTCTTTTGGACATTTCCAAGGCATTTCTCTTTTGTTGCCTTGACTGTTCAATTCAGTAAGGATCCATACAGATTGACCAGATCATACTTCTGATAGTACCTGAGTTCCTTAGGATTGTTTGAAAGTAGTTCCATTCTTCAGGTAAAATGTCCAAGAATTTATTCACCAGGTAAGACTGTCCTTGGTGACCCAACAGCTTTGAGATCATTCACTAGAGCAGTAAACCTGGTGTAGGTTTCAGTGAGAGTCTCCTTTGGTTTAGGAAAGAAGAGTTCATACTGTCTAACAAGATTGTTGATCCTGTTGTCCAGTGTGATGTGGGTCCATCATAGACGTACACAAAGTATCCCACACTCCTTTGCTGTCTTCATTTTCTCAACCTGCTTGAACACATCATCAGGGAGAGAAATGACCAGGTTGTCTGGCCTTTGCATCCAGGCCCACCAATCTCTTGTCTTCATCAGACCATTGAGCTTTTGCTTTCTCAAAGGTCCTGATTTCAGGAGCAGCTCCTTCAACCGCTGGAGTTATGGTTAGTAACAGAGGTTTGGCACAATGGACCCTCCATCACCTGTTATTGTGTAGTTTTTGTTTTTTTTTTTTGTTTTTTGTTGTACTTTTGTGGTTCCAGATTCTCAATAGCGCTCATTCTGCACTTCCAACCAGAGAAGTTTTGATGATTAAATTTTGGAGGTTTGCCCATAGAACCATTGTCATAAGTAAGAAGAATTGCAGCACTGTTGTCCATGGAAACTTGGGAGAATGAGAGATCTAGAATGACACACACCTAAACTGCTCTGATACCAGTTGTAGGTCCCGAGAGGTTCCAAAGTATAAGTTATAAGCTGTAGAGGGGGGGTGAATACATCAATTTAAAAAACTACACACTCTTTTCTCAATGTTTGTATGTATTATCAACAATTTGTTAATTACAAACAAGCTTGAATGCGGAATAGTTCAAGCTGAGATGGCAGATACAACAGTATGCTTACTAGTCTAAGACAGACTCAAACTAGTATACAATGAATACACTCACTAAGAAGCACTCACTGTGTTTACAAGACTTAAAGGAACAGCTTATGTAAAACAACTTAACACACAGATACTGGTTTACACAGAAGGTTTGCATGCATGAAAATCACACTTGCACGTTCACTCTTGGGTTTCAGCACTTAGCTTTCTTCACACTTCTTTCTGACCTTAGAAGCTTCCTTTTATACTCACTTAGAGGATCTAAGAGAAACATCTTCATTGGACGGAATGAAAAAGGAGAAGTCTTGTTGAAAAGACAACATAACCTTTTCTGCACTTTTCTGAAAAGCAGACTTGTCTTCACATGTGCAGAACTTTTGTCTTTTTACTTTGTCTACTGTTGCATTGCCTTTAACTAATTTAGGAATGTCAACTTTGCGTCTTCCTTCCTTGTAAAGGCCTATTTTGATATAAGAAAAAGGTCTGTCACCCTTTTTCAAATAACCTTTTGTCTTCATGTTACAGAACAGCGTGGGCAGGCTGAGCAGTTCTGTTTTCCACTTTGTCTTCGACTTTGTAAACTGATCTTGTAGTCAAAAACAATACATGATGACTTGGAAACATATTCCATAAAGTGTTTAGCCTGTTCACAAAGAACAGGTTCTGTTCACAAAGAACAGAACACTTTAAAATTGCCCAAGCTGCTCAACAGTGTAGAGCAGCGTAGACAGTTTATGTCCAGCCTGTTCAGCAGACAGAGCAGCTTGGACAAACTGTCTTAGTTGCAACACATGCAACATATAGAATAGCTTTAGACTGATATTGCAAATCATTTTCAGGTTTCAATAAGGCATATAACAGGCCTTAAATTCAACCTTCAAATGCATCAACAGGTTTGATTATAAATCTCCCCCTCAGATGTAGAACAGGATTGACTGAGGCCTTTTTGTGCCTAACATGTTTGAATTGTTAATTGAATATTTTAAGAAAGTATAGTTATGAATCCAAAGATAATGCAAAGATGGAATTGTATTTAAATTTTCAAGAAAAAGTTTCTATTTTTGGAAAGTGTTCCTGAATTTCGGATTTACGAACCGTGTTTAATTTAAGAACGATATTGGACATATTTACTTCAATTAATGGTGGATTAATTGGTTTTGGAATTATTTTCATGTCAAGATGAAAATTAATTCTAGATTATTTACAAGCTTTACTGCTTTAGTTATGTTTGTGACATAGCCGAGCCTTGAGACCCCTTTGTTTGTGATGGTTGTTTTATAATCTTAATGTTTGCTATTTTATTATTGGTTATATTTTTGGGAAGGCCTGCGTGCCATTGGAATCCCGGGTTTTATGATGTAATCTGTAATAGGTTAGAAAATAGACAAATGTATTTAGATTAAAATTATGTAAAAAATCTTTGTGAAGATGTCCATCAAGAAGGAGGTCATTCATCAAGGACGCTCGGAGACATCATCGGATGCTAAGGCTAGTGGGAGCTGAAAGAGTTCAACCTTCTTGCCTTGTGTGTTGATTTTGTCCCTTAGGTTTTGACCTAATTGGTTTTTTTCCGTATGGCTCTCGGAAACCAATTTAGTTTTCGGCAAGGCTATGTCACCATGTGATTGTATGTTTTATTTCTTTATGCCTTATTTATATCTGCGTGGCTGTGGTGACAAAGTAGATAAATAAAAAAAAATCAAAACTACAATCATTTTTGATGAAAAATTAAAGTATTTAAAAGGAAGTTTAAATTGGAAACTTTAATTATTTTGTCAGGTGTTAGATATGACATTTTTATGAAATTAGTTTTTCAAATAAAAGGAGATTTATGTATAAAATGTCATATGATCAAAGAGTTGAAATTCTTAAAATTGGTACATTAACTGGATTGTTTACCAGAATAGGTGGTGTCTAGGACAGTCTTGCTCGGGCTGTGGAATTTCCGAAAGGTTTAGAACCGAAAGGATCCTGCCTGCAGACTAACCTGACTGGCCACTAGTTCTTGGTAAGAGACTGGTTATAAACCCAAATTAAAAATCTGACACAACACACCGTCCATATAGTGGCACTCACGGTGACCGGTCGTCGTAAGTAGGTTCAACCTTCGTTGGGTGCTTACGCCGCAAACTCGGAGGCTGTGAGGTAAGCACTGCGGATCCTAAGTGAGACTTGGGCCAGTGACTTGCAGTTGTTATATGTGTGTGTCAGTGGTGGTTCCTCAGTAAGACTGTTGCCCAAGGTGTGGATGAGATTAAACATGATCAATTTAAGAAATTGAAAATCTCATAAGATCTAAGAGTTGCAAAGGGGTTGTAATTGGTAATAAGTTGCCTGCCTGAGTTGCTTATTCATGTAGGTTCAGCCTCCGTTGGGTGCATGAATAAGTAAAATGGTTCTGAGGATTAATAAATCATTTTCTAAATTTTGGGTTATTGATTTATTAATGGTTAATCAAATACTGATTTTTGAAAAATTGTTTAAGATGGTTGAAAAAGATAGAGGTAGAAGCGGTTTAATAATAACAATGACAATAACAGTAATAACAACAATGATAACGTCAATATCCTTTTCCCACTTTAAAATCCTCCCCAAAAGCACATGTTGCTACTTTGAGGTCCATTCGGGATATGGAGAACTCAAAAGAGGCAACTTCCTGAACTGGGAGTAAAATCTGACAAATGTTCTGAGTACAGGGTGAAAGTCGTATATTCTGGAAAGGGCACCAGAACCTGCTCCTGCGGAGACTGCTACAGTTGAGGAGAGAAATCTCCACAATAAGCACTCTGAGGATTCGGTCAATGTTGCCTGTCTAATGCTAGCGACCATGACATCTGAGCTGCGGACTAGCCTTATGGACGTCTCAGCTTGACAGATGTATTGCCAGCTAAAGGATATGTTCCAGACTCAGGCTCGGACTGAGAAAGATATACGACAAGGGCTCTGAGCTCCTGCAGAATGGCAGAAAGAACAACTGTTAGATCCCATGCGCTGAAGATGAAAGGTTATCTGGATCATCTTAGCAGACTTGGGTTACCCGTGACACATGACATGACCACGAATCTAATTCTCAATTCCTTATTGAAGGAGTTTTAGCAATTTGAAATTTGTTACAATATGCATGGAGAAGATGATCAGTGGGGTGCATCGGATGCTATAGACTGCTGAGGGAGTGATTGAGAAGAGAATATAGGGAAAGAGATGGAAAGGAAAGTAAGTTTCAAGCTGGAGGTTAAAGCTAACAAGTAGCTAAAACCTAGAACCAGAGAAGTCAAATCCAAGGATGACAAATTCTTTGAGTGCTAGGAAACTGGGCACTGGGAAAGGAATTGTCCCAAGTACTTGGAAACGGTCAAGGTTGACCGCCTTGAGACTTCGTGTATCTGAATCAGTCACTTCTATTGTTCTTGGATATGTGATACCCAATTGAACAAAGTTTCATGCATAATGTCTGCAATGACTAAAATGAAGTGAAAAGAGATGACAGATTCAGTGGGAGCATAGAGACATCTTAGAGAATACTCTGCTGGACACTATTTTCATGTCATCAATAGTTTATCATGGTGTAGTATACAATTGATTGAATTTCTTGCAAGTATTTTTGGGATAAATAAAGAATTTTTGGAGTTAAAAATTTGTTGCTTGAAATTCCTATTGTTTAAGATTACTAAACCATGATTATAGACTATTGATTCAAGTGGAACTTGAATAGTAACTTGTCAATGGAGATTGGACAAGCTAGTAGTCATATTCAGATAAAAAGGGTTACCATGTTGTTGTGTAAGTTGTTCAAGTGTTCAAATGCAGTTTCATTGAACTTGTTAATTCTTGAAAGTTAGTTCCAGAGATTATATGAGTTGGATAGTCATCTGTGATTATATAGAAACTAATAAAATGCAGAATTAAATGTAAAGGAGTTACATGGAGATTAATTCACTTCACTTGTCAGAAATAATTAGACTTGAGAAGTCAAAATTGTTTAGACAAGAAGTAATCACATTTTATAAAATTACATATGAAATGTATACAACTTGTGTGATCGTTAGTCAAGTAGTAGCCTTTGACTTGTTTAAACACTCGTCGGCAAGCTTGACGGAATATCACAACGAAATGTTGTAGATAACCAGGTTCTGGTGGTTATGAATACATATCACAAATTTTGAACACAATGTTATTAAAGACATATTGTTAAGATATATATAAACCGCATACTGTCATATTCAAGACTAAACATCTAAACGTATTACTAGTAGCAATTAATCTGAATTGCTAGAGTTCCTAAATTTTAATCCTGGTGTCTTTATGAGTGATTTACCAGTTCCTCTAAAGATAATGGATATAAATTTGTAAGGAGATTTAGATAGAGTCTGAATAATATTACAAGAAGTTGTAATAAAAGAACTAGTGCAATTTTTCAAAGATAAACGGTAATGGAAGTTAAGTCAGTTAACTAGAGAACACTCCCACTAAGATCATGTCTGAAATTAATTTTTCGATAGATCGTGTTACCGTTACATTTGATAAAGGAACAGTAGCATTAAATTGATGGAAATCATGTTGTGTTTATTGAGATAAAGGAGATCAACATGATATCTTTAATGTCGTTCAATTTTGCATGTTTTAGAAATCCAAGAATAAATTTGAAGTTATTCTAAAACTATTCCATAGCTGCTTGTTGTCGTGGGAACCACAACGAGAATTAAAAGGCTACTGTGGTTTTTGGTTGATATTCATGGGTGATGAATATAGCAAAGGTTGGA
The DNA here is from genome assembly GCA_020465985.1 of Centrapalus pauciflorus. Taxonomy (NCBI): domain Eukaryota; kingdom Viridiplantae; phylum Streptophyta; class Magnoliopsida; order Asterales; family Asteraceae; genus Centrapalus; species Centrapalus pauciflorus. Next base: position 38,444 of record JAANYP010008756.1, on the reverse strand, counting down.
CCAAATTCACAGGTATTTGTTGCGAACAAATATTGGATTGACCCACCGATTGAGACCACTTTGTGGATCATAGTCATGAGTCGTCTCAAAAAGGTAATCCTTAGTACCTGAGATGTCTACGTACTTTAGTGCGAGTGCTGCTGTACATTTGGCCTAACCTAACGTCATCCGTAACTGGGTGATCATAACGGTTCGAGGCTGGTTGCAGTGGGAGTCGTGCTGGAGGCCTAGATAGTCAATATGGGATTTGCACCTTCTTTTAACTAAGAAGAGATATTTCTGGGCCCCTCGGCGATCGATACTGACAGAAATGCATGGACATGCTCGGACAGAACTGATGTGTTCTAATATGTCTGTTTCAGTTCAGTATGAGATCAGGGAGTCGAGAAACATAATCGTGTTTGCTACGGTTGATCTAATCCATGCCTAGCATTCACATTGAAATATCGCAATGCATGGGATATAACCTAAGTTTCTTTTTGGAAGACCGTTTCAACAAGAATGCCCGAATGGGAGTCAGAGTTTTTATGACCTTGGTTGCCTAAAGTGTCTAGCCATGACCTCCTTTAGGCGCATGTTGCAGGACAGTATGTCGTCTTACACAAGTGGGAGTATGTTAGTGTATGGTGTGTAAAGATGACATTACTACTGCATCATGACTGATTTCATATAACACTTGAGGGATACACCGATGAGCACAACTGAGCAGATGCAATTAAACTATTAAATAAATAATATTGGATATTGTTTATGACACGAAATGATCATTGAGATTTAATTAATGGATGATTAATTATATCTCAAAGTACGGGGACTAAAAGTGCAATATTAGATATTGTATTGATTGTCAATGGATGATAATTAAATAATTATCTGGTCTTTTATTTATTATTTGATATTAAATAAAAGATTGATTTATTTGAATTAGTATTATCATCTATTATTGGATAATTGGATGGATAATTATTAACAAATAAATAAGAGATAATTATAAATAATTATCTAATCATTTATATATTATTAGATAATGTATAAAAGATTAATATTATTTAAAGGGTATATAATTATAGAGATAATTATATAAGGTTTAAATAATAAAGATAATTATTAAGATATATATTATATAAATATATTAAAGTTTTAATTAATATATAATAAATATATATATACGGCCGTACACCAAATATAAAGGATATATGATGTATATGTGTGACATATATGTATAGATATATATTGAACCCACGGAGAGTGAGGGGTAAACACAAAACAATTTTTGGGATTTCGTGTGTGACCTAAGTGGTTTTTTGGGATCACGGCGCACACACACAAAAGGTTTGTGTGTGGTGTGCTTCGGCCGTACCAAACCATAATAGCGTTTGGTTTTCCCGTTCTTCGTGTGTTTGATTGCATACCTGGCGCCGCTCGATCGTGTCATCACCGGTGGATACCGAGAGCATCCCATTCATGCATTCTTGTCAACGAATACAAAGGTACGGATTTTATTGCTTTCTCGTTTACTTATCTTATGTATACTTGATGATCCGTGTACGGAATTCGTTATTTTTAAAAGCTTCCGCTGTACGTTAATAGGATTAATGTTTATGTTTTTTATGAAAAACCATACGAATTACCAACAGTGGTATCAGAGCCATCTCAAGTAACATAATGATAGTATTATTCAAGTATTTATGTCCAACGTTTTTTTAAAGTTTCGATTTTTAATAATTAAAAGTGTTTAAACGATCGAAATCGATAATTAAAACGTTTAAGGTTTTGATTTGGCTTGGAGAAAATCGACCAAAGGTTTTGGAAATCACATGGTGATTCTCGGCCAACCTTGGAGTTTTTCGAAACTCGGGATTTTGAAACCTTAGTTCGTTTTATTTAGTTGATGTTTGATTGTTTAAAATTGTTTAGTTGATTAAAGTCGAAAATTAAACGTTTCGGTTCACGAAATCAAACCTAGAGATTTCGGCCATGGGTTGAAATTGAACTAACAGTTCGAGATTTGCATAAACATAATTTCTCAATTTAACTCATGTGAATAATAAAATTAGATTAAAATTAATCAAGTAATTTATAAACTTATGTTATATACAATCAATTCAGTTCTATTCCATTCCATGAATAATAAAACTTAGGTTAAAATTAATTAAGTAATTTTATAAACTTACGTTATATACGATCAATTCAATTCCATTCTATTCAATGAATAATAAAACTTATATTAAAATTAATCAAGTAATTTTATGAACATATGTTATATACAATCAATTCAATCATATTCCTTTCCATGAATAATAAACTTAGGTTAAAATTAATCAAGTAATTTTATAAACTTAGGTTATATACAATCAATTCAATTCCATTCCATTCCATAAATAATAAAACTTAGGTTGATTAAATTAATCAAGTAATTTTATAAACCTACATACAATCAATTCAATTCCATTCCATTCCATAAATAATAAAACTTAGGTTAAAATTAATCAAGTAATTCTATAAACTTAGGTTATATACAATCAATTCAATTCCATTCCATTCCATAAATAATAAAACTAGTTTAAAATTAATCAATTAGTTTTATAAACTTAGGTTATATACAATCAATTCAATTTCATTCCATTCCATGAATAATAAAACTTAGGTTAAAATTAATAAAGTAATTTTATAAACTTAGGTTATAAATCACATAACAGCTTGAGAAAATGTACTAACAGCTTGAGAAATTGAACTAACAGATCGATATTTGCATAAACATAATTTCTCAATTTAACTTAAGTGAATAATAAAATTAGATTAAAATTAATCAAGTAATTTATAAACTTATGTTATATACAATCATTTCAATCCCATTCCTTTCCATGAATAAGAAAACTTAGGTTAAAATTAATCATGTAATTTTATAAACTTAGGTTATATACAATCAATTCAATTCCATTCCATTCCGTTAATAATAAAACTTAGGTTAATTAAATTAGTCAAGTAATTTTATAAACCTAGGATACATACAATCAATTCAATTCCATTCCATTCCATAAATAATAAAACTTAGGTTAAAATTAATCAATTAGTTTTATAAACTTAGGTTATATACCATCAATTCAAGTTCATTCCATTCCGTGAATAATAAAACTTAGGTTAAAATTAATAAAGTAATTCTATAAACATAGGTTATAAAACACCTAACAGCTTGAGAAAATGTACTAACAGCTTGCAATTGAACTAGCTGTTCGAGATTTGCATAAACATAATTTCTCAATTTAACTCATACGAATAATAAAATTAGATTAAAATTACTCAAGTAATTTATAAACTTATATTATATGTACAATCAATTCAGTTCTATTCCATTCCATGAATAATAAAACTTAGGTTAAAATTAATCAAGTAATATTATAAACTTAGGTTATATACAATCAATTCAATTCCATTCTATTCCATGAATAATAAAACTTATATTAAAATTAATCAAGTAATTTTATGAACATATGTTATATACAATTAATTCAATCACATTCCTTTCCATGAATAATAAACTTAGGTTAAAATTAATCAAGTAATTTTATAAACTTAGGTTATATACAATCAATTCAATTCCATTCCATTCCATAAATAATAAAACTTAGGTTAATTAAATTAATCAAATAATTTTATAAATCTAGGTTACATACAATCTATTCAATTCCATTCCATAAATAATAAAACTTAGGTTAAAATTAATCAAGTAATTCTATAAACTTAGGTTATATACAATCAATTCAATTCCATTCCATTCCATGAATAATAAATCTTAGGTTATAAAACACTTAACAGCTTGAAAAAATGTAGTAACAGCTTGAGAAATTGAACTAACAGTTCGATATTTGCATAAACATAATTTCTTAATTTAACTTAAGTGAATAATAAAATTAGATTAAAATTAATCAAGTAATTTATAAACTTATATTATATGTACAATCAATTCAGTTCAATTCCATTCCATGAATAACAAAACTTAGGTTAAAATTAATCAAGTAATATTATAAACTTAGGTTATATACAATCAATTCAATTTCATTCTATTTAATCAAGTAATTTTATAAACATATGTTATATACAATCAATTCAATCCCATTCCTTTCCAGGAATAATAAAACTTAGGTTAAAATTAATCAAGTAATTTTATAAACTTAGGTAATAAAACACTTAACATCTTGACAAAATGCACTTACACCTTGAGAAAATTGAACTAACAGTTCGAGATTTGCAAAACATAATTTCTCAATTTAACAAGTGAATAATAAAAATAGATTAAAATTAATTAAGTAATTTATAAACTTATGTTATATACAGTTTATTCAGTTCTATTTCATTCCATGAATAATAAAACTTATGTTAAAATTAATCAAGTAATTTTATAAACTTAGGTTATATACAATCAATTCAATTCCATTCTATTATATGAATAATAAAACTTATATTAAAATTAATCAAGTAATTTTATGAACGTATGTTATATACAATCAATTCAATTCCATTCAATTCCATGAATAATAAAATTAATCAAGTAATTTAATAAACTTAGGTTATATATAATCAGTTCAATTACATTCCATTCTGTGATTAATAAAACTTAGGTTAAAATTAATCAAGTTATTTTTTGAAATTAGGTTATATACAATCAATTCAATCCAATTCCATTCCATTAATAATAAAACTTATGTTAAAATTAATCAAGTAATTTTATAAACTTAGGTTATATACAATCAATTCAATTCCATTCCATTCCATGAATAATAAAACTTAGTTTAAATTAATCAAGTAATTTTATAAACTTAGGTTATAAAACACTTAACAGCTTGAGAAAATGCACTTACACCATGAGAAAATTGGACTAACAAATCGAGATTTGCAAAAACATAGTTTCTCAATTTCACTCAAGTGAATAATAAAACTTAGCATATAATTAATTAAGTACTTTTGTAAACATATGTTATATACAATCAATTCAATTCCATTCCATTTCATGAATAATTAAACTTAGGTTAAAATTAATCAAGTACTTTTATAAACATAGGTTATATACAATCAATTCAATTCCATTCCATTCCAAGAATAATAAACTTAGGTTAAAATTAATCAATTAATTCTATAAACTTAGGTTATATACAATCATATCAGTTCCATTTCATTTCATTAATAATAAAACTTAGGTTAATTAAATTAATCAAGTAATTTTATAAACCTAGGTTACATACAATCAATTCAATTTCATTCCATTCTATAAATAATAAAACTTAGGTTAAATTTATCAAGTAAATTTATAGACTTAGGTTATATACAATCAATTCAATTCCATTCCATTCCATTAATGATAAAACTTAGGTTAAAATTAATAAAGTAATTTTATAAACTTAGATTATAAAACACTTAACAGCTTGAGAAAATGTACTAACAACTTGAGAAATTGAACTAACAGTTCGAGATTTGCATAAATATAATTTCTCAAATTAACTCAAGTGAATAATAAAATTAGATTAAAATTAATCAAGTAATTTATAAACTTATGTTATATACAATCAATTCAGTTCTATTCCATACCATGAGTAATAAAACTTAGGTTAAAATTAATCAAGTAATTTTATAAACTTAGGTTATCTACAATCAATTATATTCCATTCTATTCAATGAATAATAAAACTTATATTAAAATTAATCAAGTAATTTTATGAACATATGTTATATACAATCAATTCAATCACATTCCTTTCCATGAATAATAAACTTAGGTTAAAATTAATCAAGTAATTTTATAAACATAGGTTATATACAATCAATTCAATTCCATTCCATTCCATAAATAATAAAACTTAGGTTAATTAAATTAATCAAGTAATTTTATAAACCTAGGTTACATACAATCAATTCAATTCCATTCCATTCCATAAATAATAAAACTTAGGTTAAAATTAATCAAGTAATTCTATAAACTTAGGTTATATACAATCAATTCAATTCCATTCATTCCATAAATAATAAAACTAGTTTAAAATTAATCAATTAATTTTATAAACTTAGGTTATATACAATCAATTCAATTTCATTCCATTCCATGAATAATAAAACTTAGGTTAAAATCAATAAAGTAATTTTATAAACTTAGGTTATAAAACACTTAACAGCTTGAGAAAATGTACTAACAACTTGAGAAATTGAACTAACAGTTCGATATTTGCATAAACATAATTTCTCAATTTAACTCAAGTGAATAATAAAATTAGATTAAAATTAATCAAGTAATTTATAAACTTATGTTATATACAATCAATTCAGTTCTATTCCATTCCATGAATAATAAAACTTAGGTTAAAATTAATCAAGTAATTTTATAAACTTAGGTTATATACAATCAATTATATTCCATTCTATTCAATGAATAATAAAACTTATATTAAAATTAATCAAGTAACTTTATGAACATATGTTATATACAATCAATTCAATCACATTCCTTTTCATGAATAATAAACTTAGGTTAAAATTAATCAAGTAATATTATAAACTTAGGTTATATACAATCAATTCAATTCCATTATATTCCATGAATAATAAAAATTATATTAAAATTAATCAAGTAATTTTATGAACATATGTTATATACAATCAATTCAATCCCATTCCTTTCCATGAATAATAAAACTTAGGTTGAAATTAATAAAGTAATTTTATAAACTTAGGTAATAAAACACTTAACATCTTGACAAAATGCACTTACAGCTTGAGAAAATTGAACTAACAGTTCGAAATTTGCAAAACATAATTTCTCAATTTACCAAGTGAATAATAAAATTAGATTAAAATTAATCAAGTAATTTATAAAATTGTGTTTTATACAATAAATTCAGTTCAATTTCATTCCATGAATAATAAAACTTATGTTAAAATTAATCAAGTAATTTTATAAACTTAGGTTATATACAATCAATTCAATTCCATTCTATTCCACGAATAATAAAACTTATATTAAAATTAATCAAGTAATTTTATGAACATATGTTATATACAATCAATTCAATCCCATTCCTTTCCATGAATAATAAACTTAGGTAAAAATTAATAAACTAATTTTATAGACTTAGGTCCTGACCATCCGAAACACTGTTGATCCGAAATCCAGCCATCCGAATTACCATTCCATCCGTAATCCGTCTGTAATCCGAAATAGCACCATCCACAGTGCTATTCTTCCTAAGTCCAGTCCATCCGTGTCAAGTTTCCACCTTTAAGATCTTAACTTTTTCATCAGCACCAAATATCTTGTCTCGCGAAGCTCTCGTACTCGAATCGGAGAACAGACCACCTGTTCTCTATCCCGATGAGTATGAACAATGGAAATCCCGGTTCCTCAAATTCGTTGGGATGCAACCGCTTGGGAACTTAATGCTTCAGTCCATCTCCGAGGGTCCCGTCATCTATTATCGGGAAATAGCAGCCAGACCTGAGGCTGACCCCCCTGTCTTAGCCTCCAAAGTTGAACGAGAACCGGCCAATGACGCCGAGAGGGACAGGCAGCATGCCGATAAGAGGGCGGAATATTTAATCTATCAGGCCCTCCCCACTGATATTCTGGTTTACGTAGACAGCAAAATGTCTGCCAAGGAAATGTGGGACGAATTGGAAGTCCAAATGCTGGGGGCAGATCTCGATGATCGTGCCAAGATTGAGGAGGCGAAGGCGAAGTTTACAGAATTCCGAGCAAAAGACAGGGAATCTCTGCAAGCAATGTTTACAAGGTTTTGTGCAGTCTTAAATGAATTAAACAAACTGCACATCAAGAAGGACAGGGATGACATCAACATCCAGTTCTTTGCAGCCCTAGCCCCCGAGAGGCAGCTCGCTTGGCGAGCCACGAAACGAGTCCTGAACATTCCTGAGGTATCCATCAACATCGTCTTTAAGGAGCTAAAGAAGTATCAAGGGGATGTAGATCAACAAAACTGGATGGCGAATCAATTGGCATCTCTACTGCTATCAGACAACACCGGATTGAAACCCAATGATTCACTCGCCTTGATCACCACCACGAATATTCCAACACCATCTTTTGCTCCAGGTTCATCGTCATCGCAGTGCAGGTATGCTTCTCCTCCACGTGAGGTATTTGATGAGGAAGAGGCTTCTATTCAAGAACAAATAGCCTTGTGGACCAATCGTCTCCAACAACGACGGTTCTCCAACAAGACTGACAATCAACTCCGTTATGACACCGGTCCACGGAGGTACTCAGATTACCGTAGGGATAAACGACGCGATGATTATCGCAGGGACGATTACCGGAGGGATGATCGGGATGACCGAAGGTATGACGATAGACGCGACTATCGAGATGATCGTCGTTATGAAAGGCAAGACGATAGGCGCGAGGATCGCAGGGACGACAGGCGGGACTACGATCGTCGGGACGACCACCGAGATGACTGGCGAGAGCATGAGAGAAGAGAACGAAGGAGAGATGATAGCAGAGAACATCGCCGTGCCGACAAGAGGCCGAAGGAGAGGAGAGATGAACGGCCGAGAGCAGACGAACCGAAAGTCGCTGACGAACGTCTTTGTTACAAGTGTGGTAAACCGAGCCACTTTGCTTGGGAGTGCAAGAATAATTTTGACATAGACGTCGGCTATTATGAGCGAAAGCTGGAGGCCGCAAAGAAAAGAACCGATGCGTTGGCCCTCGTCGCCCAGGAAGACTACTGGGATGCTGAAGACACTGACGAGGAGGATGACAAGGGCAAGAACTGTTACATGGTTGATCGTATTGGGTTGGAGCACTGTACCGTTTCCACTGCTGAGACTTCAGAACATGATGCTAAGGGGGAGACATTGAAAAATCCACCAGCATGTCTGATGGCCACAACCGACGATCCCGAATGCTCTACATCCGGTTCTGAGACAAATGAGGTATATTCCTGTTACAATCCTGAACACGTAAATAATTTATTTGTAGATAATGAATGTACATTGCACACACATATTCTTGATCTACAAGCTAGATTAAATGCTGAAACTGCAAAGGGCTAAACATCAAGCTCAAACTTTAAAAGAGTAATCTGAATTATATCATTCAAAGTGGTTAACTAATCACAATGTTATAAAACAGATGTTAATAGAAAAAGTAGATGTTCAGGACAGGAATATATATCTTGAATTTTGCATGGACATGTTATCAAAAGAAAAACTCTCATTAAAAGAACAAATTTCTGTACTTACAAAACAGTTAGATGCTGTAAATATGGAAAATATAGACAGTTTAGAAAAATATAAAATGATTGAAGAAGAAAGGATACGTTTGTACTCACGAATAAAGACCCTTGACGATGCATTTTTAAAAAGGGGTCAAACAGAACAAACTATCCACTTAAATCAGCCCAAAGAAACTAGGTTTTACCATTCTAAACAAGGAATCGGTTTTAAAAATCCTAAATATTTGGAAAAAGCACAAAATGTTTTACCTTTATTTTATGACATGAATTATATGGGAGCCGGTCTTAAATCTTTCTTTTTTGAGTCATCAAAATAAGTTTTAAACCAAGAAAATGAGAAACGTGTTGCTCATAAAGAAAAAGAATTTTCTTTTCAATATGAAGAACTTAACGAGAGTTATCCTTCTAGAGTACCCACTTTAGAGGAAGACTTCTTGTCAACTTATTCAGAAGCTGAATTGAAAAGAGAAACCGTAAAATCAAATCCTCAACTTTATATTCCTGCAAAAGTTCTTCAACAACAAATCGCTGTTTTAGAAAGGAATTGAAGTCGTCTCAAAAGAAAAGTTCTTGATCTTCAAGATGCTCTTCTTAAGAGCGAAGAAGAATTGGTAAATCAAACTTTTCAACAATCTGTGGAAGTAACTGTCTACAGAGAAAATTTTGAAATGGTTTCACAAAAATTGAAAGATTTTTCAAAAGAACAAACAGTTTCTCATTCCACAAAAATTCCATATGTGTCATCAAATAAAGGTAAGGCCAAAGCTGAAACTTCTTCTGTCATTTATAAAGGTGAGTGTTCAAAACCTTTTAAAAATGAGGTTTCTAAAGAGACTCAGATCCAATCCAAGTCTTTTAAGAAACCCACTCACCAACAAAAAGAAAATTCTGTCAAGTCTAAATCTTCCATGCTTACTGACTCTAATCGTTTTGTTCCTACAGATCATATAAGAAGAGCTCCAAAAACCACCATTCTGGATTTTACGAGTTTTTTTTGTGAAGAAGGCTATAATGCCAAATGAATTTGTTACTAAAGATAGGATGTCTGTAATCTCTAAAGACAATTTATGTAACAATGTGTGTGACAATGCATGTAATGATGTACCGAATTCTGTTGTTTCTTTAAAGTACTCGTTCAGTATATTATTTAATCTATGTCCAACTCGCTATAGACGACAGGTTCCTGAAATGAATGCTTTCGTGCCATATCCTGTTAAACGAATTCGGAAAAAGAAAACAAAAAATGCTGCATCATTAGCCACAAATAAAATTGAGACTTGTCCGTTGCCAAGGCCCAAAACCAAAGCAACGGTCAAAAAGGTCTCAAAAAGACAAAAACCAAAGGCAATTTCAGCGCCTAAGGTTCCAAAGCCCAATAAATCCAATCTTCAATGGATTCCAAAGGGTTATGCATCCGGACCACACACAAATGCTAAATGGGTTTCTAACACTGTATACATGCAATATAAATCTGGAACTCCTAACAAAAAGGGACCCATATTGAGGTGGGTACCCAAAGTAGTGTGATCTTTATGCAGATGGTTCTTGGTAACTTCTGATCAAGACCTGTTCTTCAATGATATGGCTTCTAGTTACCATAGACTAGGACCCGTTCTTTTGCTTGTCGGTTGTGCTTAAACTGACACGTTTGGCTTCTGTGCACACAGCCCAGGACCCGGTCTTAACTCATCATGTTTTCTGAACATCTCGGTTCAGAACACGGTTTGATTGTGAATTAAAAATGGATGTGTTTGAATGCATATAGATTTTCATTGTATGAATTTATATGCTTTTCAGGCTAAGTCCATTTGGTATATGGATTCGGGTTGCTCCAAGCATATGACGGGAAGAAGAGAATTGCTGTCCAACGTAGTTGAACAGTATTGCGAAACGGTAAAATTCGGGAACAACCATCAGGCTCACATCAAAGGATACAGGGACTTAGTTCTAAATAATCTGGCCATCAAGGACGTTGACTATGTTGAGGGGTTATCACATAATCTTTTTAGCATAGGACAGCTCTGCGACAAAGGACTAGAGGTAACTTTTAGAGCTAAGAACTGCAGTGTAAAGAGTATGGATGGAAAAGAAATCCTAACAGGTTCCCGAAACTCTAACCTCTACACCATTGACGTAGCCAAGCTAATAGTGAAGGATAACATTTGTTTATTATCAAAAGCCTCTTCCAAAGACTCTTGGTTGTGGCATCAAAGATTATCCCATTTGAACTTTGACAATATCAACAAGCTGGCTGCGAAACAATTGGTTAAAGGTCTTCCTGAATTGCGCTATGAAAAGGACCATATGTGTGGAGCTTGTGAGAAAGGAAAGATGAAACGATCATCTCACAAACCAAAGCCCGAACCATCAACAAAAAGAGTATTGGAGTTACTTCACATGGATTTATGCGGACCGATGCGGACTCAAAGCATAAACGGGAAACGATATGTGTTGGTTATCGTTGATGACTATTCACGATATACCTGGGTCAGGTTCTTGCATTCCAAGGACGAGACAGCTAAAGAAATCATATATTTTATCAAGAGTGTCGAGACCCAACAGCAGCTGTCAGTGCAATCAATCAGATCAGCTAACGGCACGGAGTTCAAGAACTCGGTAGTTGGGGGCTTCCTTCGATCCAAAGGCATTCAGCATCAATACTCTGCTGCTCGAACAACTCAACAAAATGGGGTTGTGGAAAGGCGTAACCGTACGCTTGTGGAAGCCGCTCGTACAATGCTCACATACTCGAAGCTACCTCCGTTCTTGTGGGCCGAAGCCGTATCAACAGCCTGCTATACACAAAATCACTCCATTATCCATAAGCGCTTTAACAAAACTCCTTACCAACTCTTTTTAAATAAAGTAGCATTTATCAAGTACTTACGTGTATTTGGTTATAGGTGCTATGTGCTGAACGACAAAGACAACCTCGGGAAGTTTAATGAAAAGACGGATGAAGCGATCTTCATTGGATATTCATCCAACTCGAAGGCATATCGCGCATTTAATACCCGAACCAGAACAGTCAATGAAAGTGTGCATATCACATTTGATGAGTTGGCTGAACTGGCACCCGAAGTTGATCAATCAGGACCTCGCATTACTCAAACTCCTATCGACTTGGCTCATCCGAAATAAGTATTTTCCAAATTTGAGAATCCCAATGAATCCCTAATTTTATTGTATTTTTTTTATTCTATACATAATAAAAAGATGCCTGAAGAATCTTCTAATAACCCCATTTCTTTTTCTTTTTCTGATTTGGTTAATTTGTTTGATCCTTTTTATGTTGAATTTCTCGGTCCTAACGCTAATGTGTCTAATGTTGTCAATAATGTAGGTAATCCTTCCAGTTCAACTGCGCCACAAAGTTTCTCCGCTCCATCTTCATCCACATACCCTCATCCATCTACATCATCTACCGACACATCCGCAGTTGAATCTACTCCTCTAATACCATCACATATAATGCCAACCATCCTTCCTTCACCTGAACACTCGGAAATCGAACCGGAACCAGTGGTACCATCATTTGAAACCATTGACCATGAATCTTCATCCATCCCCACGTTAACCACTGAGGTTCGATCCCGAGCACCCCTTCCACATGAGATTAAATGGACCCGAAGTCACCCAACAGCTCAAATCATTGGTGATGTGTCAACAGGAGTCCAAACTCGTAGGACGTCTGCTAATGAATGCCTCTTCACATCATTCCTTAGTATGATAGAGCCCGCTCGTGTGGATGAAGCCCTAATAGATCCAGATTGGATAGTTGCAATGCAAGAGGAACTCAACCAGTTTGAACAGCTAAGAGTATGGCGGTTAGTTCCCAAACCAAAAGACCGTACAGTGATCGGAACAAAGTGGATTTTTAAGAATAAACGAGATGAGAACGGCATTGTGATCAGGAATAAAGCAAGACTTGTTGCCAAAGGCTACCGGCAACAAGAAGGGATAGATTATGACGAGACCTTCGCTCCAGTTGCACGGATCGAAGCAATCAGAATCTTCTTGGCGTACGCGGCACACAAGGATTTCAAAGTGTACCAGATGGACGTCAAGACTGCCTTTCTAAACAGTGAACTTAACGAGGAGGTGTATGTTGAACAACCACAAAGCTTTGTTGACGCACATAAACCTGACCATGTTTATGTGCTAGATAAAGCCCTCTATGGTTTAAAACAAGCACCTCGAGCATGGTATGATAGTCTTTCCAATTTCCTTATTTCTGCCGGTTTATGTAAAGGTGTGGTGGACACAACTCTGTTCACTAAAAGGGAAGGCCCACATATAATGCTAGTACAGATATATGTCGACGACATTATATTTGGATCTACTGACAGTAATTTTTGTAAGGATTTTTCAGCCCTAATGGAGTCCAGGTTCGAGATGAGTATGAAGGGGGAAATGAACTTTTTCCTCGGATTAAAAGTCAAACAACTTGAGGATGGGATTTTTGTGAACCAGTCGAAATATACTCTTGACATTCTCAAGAAGTATAAGTTAGACTCTTGCACGAGTATCGCAACTCCCATGGCCTCCAACTGTAAGTTAGACACCGATCCTTCTAGGAAAAGTGTCGATAATACAACTTACAGAGGGATAATAGGATCCTTACCGTATTTGACTGCTAATAGGCCGGATATAATGTTTTCAACATGTCTTTGTGCTAGATTTCAGGCTGTAGGTCCCGAATGGTTTCCCAAGTATATAGCCTTAAGCTGTAGAGGGGGGTGAATACAGCAATTTAAAAACTACGCACTCTTTTCTCAATGTTTGTATGTATTATCAACAGAAGTTAATTACAAACAAGCTTGAATGCGGAAAGGTTCAAGCTGAGATGACAGATACAATAGTATGTTAACTATTCTAAGACAAACTTAAACTAGTTACAATGAATACACTCACTAAGAATTACTCACTGTGTTTACAAGACTCAGAGAGACAACTTGAATAAGAACAGCTTAGACACCAAGCACTGTTTTATTCAAGCAGACTTGCATGCATAAAAGACACACTTGAATGCACGTTCATTCTTGGCTTCAACACTTAGATTTTGGCTTATATTTTCAATCCTTGGAAGTTTCCTTTTATACTCACTCAGAGGATCTAAGAGAAGCTTCTTTATTGGACGAAAGGAAAAGTGGAAGTCTGGTTGAAAAGACAACATAAACTTTTCTGCACATTCTGAAAAGCAGACTTGTCTTCATGTGGGTAGAACTTTTGTCTTTTCTTTTTGTCTACTGTTGCATTAGCTTTAACTAAATAAGGAATGTCAACTTTGCGTCTTTCTTCCTTTGTTAAGGCCTATTTTGATATAAGAAAAAGGTCTGTCACCTTTTTTCAAATATCCTTTGTCTTCATGTAATAGAACAGCGTGGGCAGGCTGAGCAGATCTGTTTTCCACTTTGTCTTCGACTTTATAAACTGATCTTTTAGTCAAAAACAATACATGAGGACTTGGAAACATATTCCATAAAGTGTTTAGCCTGTTCACAAAGAACAGGTTCTGTTCATAAAGTACAAAACACTTGTAAACTGCCCAAGCTGCTCACCAGTGTAGAGCAGCGTAGATAGTTTATGTCCAGCCTGTTCAGCATAATGAACAGCTTGGACAAACTGTCTTTGTTGCAACACTTGCAACATATAGAACAACTTTGGGCTGATATTGCAAATCATTTTCAGGTTTCAATAAGGCATATAACAGGCCTTAAATTCAACCTTCAAATGCATCAACAAGTTTGATTAAGAATCTCCCCCTCAGATGCAGAACAGGTTTGACTGAGGCCTTTTTGTGCCTAAAAATCTCCCCCTATTTGCAATAACCAGCCTAAGCTGGCCTTATAAAAAATCACTATATATTTTTACAGTACATTTGCGGAAATAAAATTACAACAACAAAGTAAAGTAAAAGATCAGTTTATACATACACTGATTCTTGATTACATAAAACAACACATGTTTTTACAAAAGTACAACTGATGTACTGATGTATATTACAACTGATGTAAAAGAAAAATTACAACTTATGTAATTAAAGTACAACTAATGTACAATAGGTTTTGGACTGTTTGTGTTGGGAGCAGATAATGGTAAGCCTGTCCAACTGATGGACAGCTTCCATTCTTCACCTACCCAGATGGTAGATGGACTTTACTATAGTGGAGGAGGACCTTCAAACATCTTTTCAAGTTCCTCCCTTGTATCCTCAAGTTCTTGAATTTCACTTCTGATGATCATAAACTTTGGATCTTCAAGTTCACCCCTCTCATAAAAACCTCTGAGCTGATCCCAGACGGCTGCTCTCCACCTGCTTGACTGCCTATAAGAAGCTGCAAGTCTGAAGGCTGCAAGCTGTCTCAGATCCACCTTGTATAGATCTGATGCTCTCTGAAAGCATTTCTTCTGAGTTAAGGGATCTACAAAAAATGCCCCCAGCTCAGGCTCTTCAATAATATTGCCTTCTTCAAACTCTACTCCACTAGGCAGGCTGTAGTCAACTCCCTTCATCTCAACAACATAGTCACCCTGTTCAATTAAGATGAGGAGTTGTTCAAGCTCAGTGTCTTTCCTTGTCCTCCTGGCCTTTATTTTGGGTTGTGTCACGTAGACACCTTCACTAACTTCTTTTGAGATCAGGCCAAGATTCTTCACTCTCTCCATCAACTTCTTGACATATGCCCTGATCGTCTTTGCCGTTTCTGACTTAGATCTGCTCAGAGCAACTGCCAACTCAATCCATTCCCTGTACCCCATCTGTGCAACATCAGTGTAGTCATACGTTTCTAGTTCTGGGCCTGTTGCACCGATTCTGGTTATTTTCAACTTCCACTGACTGCCTTTTCTTGATATGGGAACAGCTTTGACAATTGCTTCCTTGGCAAGCCTTCTATCAGCAACATCCTGAAATTTTCTTCTTGCCAAGTTGTCAAAGTGGAACTGGGCTCTTGCAGAGGGTACTTGTGTTTTGGTCATAGAGACCTGAGCACCCTCTTCTTTTTTTGCTTCCTTCTCTCCTGCTGATCCCTTAGCAGCTTCCATTAATTTCATTTGCACTTCCAGAGAGGACATTTTAACTTTCCTTGCCTCTTGAAGTGCAAAAGACTTAGCAGCTTTGGGAGATTCTTCTTCTTTCCTTAGAGCTTCCAGGGCTTGAAGTTGTTCTTCTCTGAACTCAAAGTATTTGTGCATGGGAAGACCCATTTCTTTAGCCCTGGCTTTGTGAAATTTAATCTCTGCTGCTTTCTGCTGTTGGGGATCAACTGCTGCTTTTTCTTTTCCTTTAGCTGCTGTAGTGACAACAGCTTCAGGACTTTCCTCCTCCTCTTCTTCTTCTTCTTATAGAATCAGATGCCTCCTTCTGCTGCTTGGCCTGTCTTCATGAATGAATTCCTCCCCCTTAGACTGAGCAGGGTTTGGAGATTCAGCCTGAGTAGGCTGAGCAGCCTGGGAAGCACCTTCCATTGTACCTGTTTCAGATGCTCCTGCTGGTTGACCAGTGGGTATTACAGACACTGATTTCTCCTTAGGAAAAGAAGTTTTCCCCCCCTAAGACTTAGACTTCGAGGCAGATGACTTCTCCCCCTTTGAAGGAGATGTACCATCACCTTCAACACCTGGTCTGCCTGAAGACACGAAGTCAGTAGGCTTGCCAGCAGTTTTGGCAGCAGGCTTGGGGCCAACTAGGCTATTCACTAAGAAGGCCAGGTTCTCCTTCACCTCTGCAAGCTGGGAAAGACAGGTTTGAAGAGAAGAGGCCTGGGTGTCAGCAAGAGAGGTCAGTTTAATGTTTTCCCTATCAGAGGCTGTGAACAACAGGCTTGGAAGCTGTGCAAGATGTAGTTCAAGGGAATCTTGCACATCAGCAAGATCTGATGACACAGAATTGGATAGGGAGCCAATGACAGTGTTCAAGCTGGCCAAGGTGGCAGGAAGGGTAGAATTGCAAGAAGTGAGGAGAGATGACAGCTGTTGAGATATAGCTTCCATTGAGGACATAGAGTCCTGTTGGAGTGAGAGAATAGAGAAAAGGGAAGTAGAGACACTTTGCAGCTGTGCAGTGAGTGCAAGAAGCTGTGGACAGTTGTCAGGTTGTGGAGTGGCTGGAAAGGAATCCTTGAACAGATCAAAGAATCCCTTAACCTGTTTAGACACAGAGTCTGAAATGAGAGAAGGTAGAGAGGACATGGAAGATTCTAAAGAACTAACTTTGTTGGTCAGCAGTGTAAGCTGATCCTTCAAAGGCAGGTCTTTAGGAGATGGAGGTGTATGGGTGGACTGTTTAGATTGTGTTGAGGGAGATGAAGAGGATGAGGCTGGTGTATGAGGATGTGATGGAGAGGGAAGAGGAACATTTGAAAGAAGCTTCATAGTCTGGGCAAAAGTAATGTGGCCTAGCTTGGAGGGGTCAAAGGGTCCCTCAGTAGTGGCAGTAGCTGCATCATCAGGAGAAGGGGTTGATGCTGGGGGCCTTTCAGATGGTGCTTGTGTTGCAACACCTTCATTAAGGCCAGTGGGTGTTCCCTCTGAAGTGCCTTGGTGTAAAAGGACCTCATCATTGGGAGAGGGGATATGCATTTCAACATCAGCAGTGGTAAATTCTGCTAATGGAATTTGCACAGAAGGGGTAGCCTCACCCAAGGGATGGTATGTTCCCTGAGGTTCATCAGCTTGAGTTGTGGGTCCCTCAGCAGCTGTTTGGTGTTGAACAGCTGTATCATAGGGAGCAGAAATTTGAGTCTGAGCTGCTGATTGGTCTATACCAGCAGTGTGGACACCTCGTGCAGACTCAGAGTGTAGAGAAGTATGAGGTGGGGACAGTGTGGACGCAGTATGGAGTGGAGAGGAATCCTGTCTTTCAATATTCTCAGCCTGTTGGGAGGCTAGAATAGTTGAGGTGGCTGTCTCCATTTGTACAACTGGCTCCTGTTGGGAGGAACCAGAGGGTCTAGGCTGACTCTGGGTAGACACAGGTTGGAGTGAAGCAGGCTCTAATTGTGTTTAACCTTCTCCCAAAATAGGAGAGGTAGCAGGGGTGGCTTCTCTTACAACTGAACCCTGTTGAGAGGGAATAGATGAGCTGGTTGTTTGGGTTGTTTTCTTTTTGGCGAGTGATTTGCAATGGTATGATTTGATGGATGAAGTGGGTGATTGTGGAGAGGTGATGGGTTCTGTTTGGACAGGGTGTGAGACTGGATTAGGAACAGTTGGGTGGGCCTGTTCCATGGTCTCAGGTGCCACAGAGGTACCAGCCACAAAGGCTTCAGGTTCAACAGATGAACCAGGGTGAGGAGCCTGCTCCCCCTCAGCCACAGAGGCTAAGGTAGCAGACTCAAACTGAGCTGTTTTGGCCTTCTTGTGGACAGGCCCAGCTTCAGTGGTTGCCAGAGTCCTTTTAACAAGCTTGGACCTGGCTTTGGATTTTGCCTTTGGAGCAGCTTTGGGAGCAACCCTCACATCAGAAGGTCCTTCCACTAACCCAAGTAACCTCCTCATTGGAGTAGATAGAGGAGGCTCGTTGGGTAGAACAGGTGTATAGAAAACTCTATTCTCTATGACAGGGATTGCAGCAGTCTTAAGTAAAGGCTGAGAATTATATAGATGCTCACCACAATGATGCTTGAAGATGAGGCTCAGAAACCTTGGATACCGAACAGCAGCTGGACGGTTTTCTTGTTGTACCAGGCCTCTCAAATTCAGAAAAATCCATTTGGCCATGTCGATTGTTGTCCCATACACCAGCTATAGAACAATGGGGACTTCATCACGGCTTAGTTGATCAAATGAACCAACCTTACTTCCGAAGCACATCACCACCGAGGCAATAGAAAACTGTAGGTCGGAGACAGATCCTTCCTAAACAATGTTGCTCCGATTTTGGGTTCTGCCACACCACAGAAGCGTAGCATATTGCCCATTTGATCATCTTAAGGTTGAGGCTTGTCATATGATTCAGCAGTTGGCAGATGAAGAACCTCCCTGAGAAGATCAGTCGTTATCTCAATGGTCTGAGTCCCATTGAGAATAGTACCCTTAATGACTTTGGTGTCCGTGTTGTAGGCACAAGTGTACCAAAACCCGTACACCATCTCCTAGTAAAGAACACCAGGAGTGGCATTCATAGCATAGTTCAACGGATGAACTTTGAGAAACTCCACCATCTGTTCATAACCCTTCCCCACATAGTTTTTGGGAATGGTTAGATTAGCAATGTAGTTGGTGGGTTTGATGGTCAGCAT
This sequence comes from Centrapalus pauciflorus, assembly GCA_020465985.1. Classification (NCBI taxonomy): domain Eukaryota; kingdom Viridiplantae; phylum Streptophyta; class Magnoliopsida; order Asterales; family Asteraceae; genus Centrapalus; species Centrapalus pauciflorus. The sequence continues at coordinate 18,958 of JAANYP010008756.1, read as the reverse complement.
TGTGGTAACGGATGAGTGTTTAACAACATCATCACCAACGAACACTGGAAGAAAGGGGTTGTTTCTTTGAGCCATTTGTGAAGGTTTGGGATTTTGAGAAGCAGAAGACACTTAGTCGATTTAGGGTTCTTGAGGATTTCTGGAAATAGTGAGAAAGACGAAGATGAAACAGTAGGGGGTATTTATAGGATTTGAATGTGAGTGGGTATGAGAGAGAAACATTTGGGCGGTTGATTTGAAAAAGTCGTTAACGGAAAACGGAACGGTTGTCCATGTCAGACCACTTGAGCCCTTTTTAATCACTAACACACGTAACCCACATTATCCGTAGTAATTAAGTTAAATAAAAACAAAAATTAAGTAGCTTAATTGTGAAGAAAGGTAGTTAAAAACTGTTGGTCTATGCTGTTGGTCAAACCTGTGATGAGTAGGATCATTACAAACTGTTCATTCTTCAAGCTGTTCACTCTTCACACTGTGCTTTCAACCTGTGCTCTAATGTAGGATCAGGTTGTGTTCACTAATTGAACATGGTACAATACAATGTCTTGTAGATCAGTGTGAAGGAGTGAGCAGGGTGGAGAACGAACCATCAGAGCAGGCTGGACGTATAAACTATTATTGTTCAGCCTGTTGTATGTTCAAGCTGTTCAAGGATTTCAGAATAATGGCTAAGTACAGAATATGCATAACCTGTTCTGTCTAAGCTGTTCTGAGAAACTTGAGCAGTGTGAGACATACAAAGTCTTAGACCTTTGAGGACACTTAGTCACTTTTGTTTAACATGACCAGCTTGCTGACAAGGTAATTAAACCTGGTTTCATCAAGAGGTTTGGTGAAAATGTCTGCAAGCTGTTCATTAGTGGAAATAAAACTTACCTCCACATTACCTTTCTGAATGTGATCTTTGATGAAGTGATGTCTGACCTCAATATGCTTTGTTCTTGAATGAAATACTGGATTGTTGGAAATGGCTATGGCACTTGTGTTATCACACAGAATAGGAGTTTTCCTATACACAAGCCCATAGTCTTCAAGCTGATGCTGCATCCATAGAATCTGCCCACAGCAGCATCCAGCAGCAATGTACTCAGCTTCAGCAGTAGAAGTAGACACTGAGTTCTGCTTCTTGCTACACCAACTTATCAACTTACCACCAAGGAGTTGACATCCACCTGTTGTGCTTTTCCTATCTAGCCTGCAGCCTGCAAAATCAAAATTTGAATAACCTGTTAGTTCTAGGCTTGAGTCTTTGGGATACCAAAGACCCAAACCTGATGTGCCCTTCAGGTATCTGAAGATTCTTTTAACAGCAGCTAGATGAGATTCCTTTGGATCAGCTTGAAACCTAGCACACAAACAGGTGGCAAACATAATATCAGGTCTACTAGCAGTTAAATATAGCAAGCTCCCAATCATACCTCTGTAAGCTGTTACTGAGACAGCTTTGCCACTGGCATCAGCATCCAATTTCACATTGGTTGCCATTGGGGTTTTAATAGGAGAACTTTGATCAAATTTAAACTTTTTCAAGAGATCTATGGTATACTTTCTTTGATTTATAAAAATTCTAGTTGAGGTTTGTTTAACCTGTAATCCTAAAAAGAAAGTAAGGTCTCCCATCATACTCATTTCATATTTGGATTTCATGAGTAATGAAAAATTCTTGCATAACTGCTCATTAGAACCAAATATTATGTCATCCACATAAATTTGAACAAGCATAATATCAGACTTCACCTTCTTTATGAACAGTGTGGTATCCACTTTACCTCTGGAATACCCATTGCTCATAAGGAATTCAGTAAGAGTGTCATACCAGGCTCTAGGGGCTTGTTTGAGACCATAGAGAGCTTTGTCTAACTTATAGACAAAACCTGGATGTTGTTCATTTTCAAAACCTGGAGGCTGCTTGACATAAACTTCTTCTTGCAGCTTCCCATTCAAAAATGCACTCTTCACATCCATTTGAAATACCTTAATGCTCTTATGAGCAGCGTAGGCTAGATACAAACGAATTGCTTCTAGCCTGGCCACAGGAGCAAATGTCTCATCATAGTCAATTCCTTCCTCCTGTCTATAACCTTGAGCAACCAGTCTTGCCTTATTTCTAATGACATGACCTTGCTCATCCATTTTATTCCTGAAAACCCATTTAGTGCCAATTATAGTTTTACCTTTAGGAGCAGGGACCAGCTTCCATACCTTGTTTCTCTCAAACTGATTGAGTTCTTCTTGCATGGCAGTGATCCAATTGGCATCTTTTAGTGCTTCATCCACCTTCTTTGGCTCCATTAGTGAAAAAAAACTGGAGAACATGCAGAAGTTCCCTAAGCTGTCCCACCTTGTTTGTACCCCTTTGTTGATGTCACCAATTATTTGATCATTGGGGTGACATCTGATCCACTTAGGATCATTCTTCAATGAGGATTCTCCTGAGTTATCAGCAGCTTCAGCAGGTCCTGTTGAACAGCTCTCAAGATTTTCAGATACACTGTTGTCTTGAGCCTGTTCACTTGTTGAACATGACTGACCACTGTTGAACATATCAGCAGAGGAACCAGGAAAATCAGCATTGATAGGTTCTGGACATGCAGTTGTAATTAAGTCAGTACACTTATTCACACAGGGTGTATTGACATAATCTTCATCATCGTCCATCATGATTAACAGGTTCCACACTGGATGTAGTGGAAGCTTTTGAGTCCTCTTCACTGTTTGAATGCATGAGATCATCAAAGTTTAATTCTCCTGAAACTGATTCAGGAACAGCTTTGGTGGAAGCATTCTTGGACTCTTCAAAGGTGACATTGTTAGATTCATCTATCACCTTTCTTTTGTTGTTGTACACTCTGTAGGCTTTGGAGATAGCAGAGTAGCCAACAAACACACCTTCATCAGCTTTTGGTTCAAACTTTGCCAGTTGGTCCCTTTGATTCAGAATGAAGCAGGGACACCCAAACACATGAAAGTAACTGACATTTGGCTTCCTCCCTTTGAGCAGCTCATAGGGAGTCTTGTTGAACCTTTTCACCACTAAGGATCTGTTTTGGTTGAAGCAGGCAGTGTTAACAGCTTCAGCCCAGAATGATGAAGGTAAACCAGATGCACACAGCATGGTTCTAGCAGCTTCAATGAGAGTTCTGTTTCTCCTTTCAGCAACTCCATTTTGTTGTGGAGTTCTTACAGCTGAAAAGTTTTGAGTAATTCCTTTCTCTTCACAGAAGTCTTCAAGAGTACTATTCCTGAATTCAGTACCATGATCACTTCTAAGCTGCTTCACTTGGGCAGAGTTCAGCATTTCCATCTTTTTCACAAAACCAATAATTTCTCTAGCAGCCTCTCCTTTGCTCTTCAGGAAGATAACCCATGTGTACCTGGAGAACTCATCAACCATTACTAGAGTGTATCTTCTTCCTCCTAGACTTGGGACATTGACAGGTCCAAACAAGTCCATGTGGATTAAGAAGAGAGGAGTATCAATTGAAAAATTATGTTTGGATTTAAAAGATGATTTCCTCTGCTTGCCTTTCTCACAAGCTGTGCAGAGTCTATCCTTAGCAAAAGTCATAGAAGGCAAACCTGTCACTAACTCTTTTTTACAGAGTTTGTTGATGTTCTTGAAGTTCAAATGTGACAGCCTTCTGTGCCATAGCCAATTTAGATATGCATTTGTCCTTGTGAGAAAACAGGTTTCAGTTGTGGGATCAGCAGATTGCATGTCCACAACATATACACCTTTCTTTCGTTGAGCACACAGCACAACTTTGCCTTGGGGATCCAATATGTAACCCAGGTGCTCATCAAAGTTATCCTTGTAGCCAGCATCACACAGTTGACAGATGCTAACAACGTTATGTTTCAGCCCAACCACATAGGCTACTCTTTTGAACACTGCAGCACCAGCTTTAAGAGTTCCCTATCCCTCAGTGGATCCCTGTACTTTGTCACCAAATGTGACTTTTGGCCCTTTTTCAGGCCTGAGATCACTTAGCAGGTCCTTACAACCTGTCATGTGCCCTGAGCAGCCACTGTCCAAGTACCAAACCTGGGATGGTTGTTTTTCCTGCAGAGTGACAAGAAGAATATTAGTCATTTTTAGGGGAACTCATCACAGAGATGAGTTCTCCTACTTCATCAACATTTGTTGATGGACTTGTGATATCAACACTAATATTCCCTATTTGAATGGTATCAGTTTGGATACCACTCTCATTGACTAAGATGCTTCCAACACTGTTTATGTTAGCTGTGAGGGAACCATCAGAGTCAGCAGGCCTCATGTCCTCAGTTTCAGGACAGTCTTTGGCCAGATGTGTCTTCATTCCACATTTATAGCATTTTCTCCTCTTAGCATTTTTGGAAGAAAACTTTTCAGAAACACATTTTGAATTATTTCTGTTGATTCTATCAGCAGGTTTAGCAAACTTATTACTATTTGATGAATCAACAGCTTGAGTGGAGGGTTCAATAGCAACAGCTTTGCATGTCTCTTCTTTCCTCTTTTTAGGAGGACAGATGTCAAAGATAGGAAGTTTAATTTCCTTTTGAACTTCCACAGGTTTAGGAAACTTATTCCCAAATCTCTCAGGCTGAGCAATGGCTTTGCCTTTGTCCTTCCTGAGATGTGATTGATGTTGCCTATCAACATAATCATTATTTCTGGTTTTGAACAACTTAGTCTCATTTAAAACCAGTTTACCACTATGATTAGAAAACTTATTTGAAATCACAGCAGGTTCGCCTTCAACATGAGACTTACCCTTGTTAAAAGCAGACTGCTTACCTTTTGAAAACTTATTTTCAAAATGTTCAGCATTAAAAGGATTAGTATGCCTTTTACCATCAGCTTTAGATCCAAAGCTTGTTTTGTCAACAAGCTTGGTGTCCACAGCTGCAGTTTGGACATGCTTTCCTTTCTTTTGCTTGTGTGAATCAACAGAGCACTTAGCAAGCTGATTTGATGGAGAACTCATTTCATCAGCAGCTTTTGAGCTAGGTTCACACGAGCTGTCAGTGTTTTGAGGCCTGACAAACCTGTTTGTTGAGATTAGTTTACCATTCACTTTTTGAATAAAAGTGTTTGGAAGCTCACCAAGAGTGGACAAGTCTTCTTTCAGATTATTAACCTCAACAATGGAAGCTGCTGTGTCAAGATCGCCTCCAAGATAGGCTTGGATTTATGCAGGGATTTGCTGACTTATGCAGTGGCTGACTTTTTGTGCAGATTGGCACCAAGAGTCAACTATCTTTTGAAGCTTAGCATGTTTTATATCTGTTTCTCTCTTTTCTTCCAGTAAAATAGAGTTGATGTGTTTTAATTCATCAAGCTCAGTTTCCAACTTATGGAAACTGTCCAGTATACTGGATTTTGTTTCAAGATCAGTTTTAAGCTTAGAGATTTCAGATAATAAAACAGTATGCTTCTCAACCGAAGCTTTTAGATCAACAAGCATATATTCAAACATTTTAACTTTTTCTTCAGAACTGTAATCCATAAAATTTTGTACCTTATACATCATTGTAGGGTTCCAGTTCTCCAAGCTGCTAAAAGCTTCAGCTTTAGCCAGATCCTGTTTGAAGTTGCTTGTTGATGGGACATCAGTGTTGGCCGTCAGACAGTGATTGTCTTCTTCATCAGATGATGAATCAGACTGCTCCCAGTCACAAGTCTCTGCCATGAGTCCCTTTTGCCGGTTGGAAACCACTGAGTTTTCCAACTTCCTCAGCTTAACCATAGCTATAAGGTACTTAACCCTATAGCCATCATCCCTGTTTGTCTTGTGTGCTTTGGATGACTGACCAACAGCTTTTGACACACAGTCAGCAGCTATATGGCCAGGTTTGCCACATTTGAAGCACTCAGCTTTGGTCTTATCAAATCCCTTCTTTTTAACAGCACTTGAGCTTCCCTGCAGCATGTTTCTTCCAAACCTTTTCTTGTTGAACCTTTTGACAAGCATGGCTATCATTTGCTCATCATCCAGTTCAGCAAGATCTGCATTGTCTTCCCCATCAGACACTTCCTCCTTATCATCAGCCTGTTGATCAGGTTGAGTGAACACATCTCCCACCTGACTTACAGGTTATCTCACATTGGCCACAAAGGCTGCACCTCTCTTAGACATTTCCAAGGCATTTCTCTTCTGTTGCCTTGACTGCTCATCATTCAGTAATGATCCATACAGGTTGACAAGATCCATACTTCTGATGGTACCTGAATTTCTTAAGATTGTAGAAAAATAATTCCATTCTTCAGGCAGGATGTCTAAGAATTTGTTCACCAGAGTCAGGCTGTCCTTGGTGATCCCAACAGCTTTGAGATCATTAATAAGAGCAGTAAATCTGGTGTAGGTTTCTGTGAGAGTCTCCTTTGGTTTTGCAAAGAATAGTTCATACTGTCTAAAAAGATTGTTAATCCTGTTATCCAGTGTGATTATGGGTCCATCATAGACGGTACACAAAGTATCCCACATTTCCTTTGCAGTCTTCATCTTCTCGACCTGTTTGAACACATCATCAGGCAGTGAGATAACCATGTTATTCCTGGCCTTTGCATCCAGAGCCACCAATCTTTTGTCTTCATCAGACCATTGAGCTTTTGCTTTCTCAAAGGTTCTGATTTCAGGCGCAGCTCCTTCAACAGCAGGAGTTATAGTTGTAACAGAGGTTGGCACATAGGGACCCTCCATTACAATCTCTGGTAGTTGCACATCCAGATTCTCTAAGTAGAGCATCATTCTGCACTTCCAACCAGAGAAGTTCTGATGATTGAACTTTGGAGGTTTGCCCATTGAGCCATTGTCATAGTATGAGGAACTTGCAGCACTGTTGTTCATGGAAACTTTGGGAGAATGAGAGATCTAGAATGACACACACTCTGAACCGCTCTGATACCAGTTGTAGGTCCCAAAAGGTTTCCCAAGTATATAGCCGTAAGCTGTAGAGGGGGGTGAATACAGCAATTTAAAAACTACACATTCTTTTCTCAATGTTTGTATGTATTATCAACAAAAGTTAATTACAAACAAGCTTGAATGCGGAAAGGTTCAAGCTGAGATGACAGATACAACAGTATGTTAACTAATCTAAGATAGACTTAAACTAGTTACAATGAATACACTCACTAAGAATTGCTCATTGTGTTTACAAGACTCAGAGAAACAGCTTGAATAAGAACAGCTTAGACACCAAGCACTGTTTTATTCAAGCAGACTTGCATGCATGAAAGACACACTTGAATGCACGTTCACTCTTGGCTTCAGCACTTAGCTTTTTGGCTTATATTTTCAATCCTTGGAAGTTTCCTTTTATACTCACTCAGAGGATCTAAGAGAAGCTTCTTTATTGGACGAAAGGAAAAGTGGAAAGTCTTGTTGAAAAGACAACATAAACTTTTCTACACATTCTGAAAAGCAGACTTGTCTTCATGTGGGCAGAACTTTTGTCTTTTCTTTTTGTCTACTGTTGCATTAGCTTTAACTAAATAAGGAATGTCAACTTTGCGTCTTTCTTCCTTTGTTAAGGCCTATTTTGATATAAGAAAAAGGTCTGTCACCTTTTTCAAATATCCTTTGTCTTCATGTAACAGAACAGCGTGGGCAGGCTGAGCAGATCTGTTTTCCACTTTGTCTTCGACTTTATAAACTGATCTTTTAGTCAAAAACAATACATGAGGACTTGGAAACACATTCCATAGAGTGTTTAGCCTGTTCACAAAGAACAGGTTCTGTTCACAAAGTACAGGTGACTTGTAAACTGCCCAAACTGCTCACCAGTGTAGAGCAGCGAAGACAGTTTATGTCCAGCCTGTTCAGCAGAATGAAGAGCTTGGACAAACTGTCTTTGTTGCAACACTTGCAACATATAGAACAGCTTTGGGCTGATATTGCAAATCATTTTCAGGTTTCAGTAAGGATATAACAGGCCTTAAATTCAACCTTCAAATGCATCAACAGGTTTGATTAAGAATCTTCCGCTCAGATGCAGAACAGGTTTGACTGAGGCCTTTTTGTGCCTAACACAGGCCGACCCAAAAAGAATCACACCTAACTGCGGTAAAACGCATTTTTCGTTATCTTAAGGGTACACCCGATCTTGGTCTATGGTATCCAAAGGGAACCGATTTCGATCTTACCGCTTTTTCAGATGCTGATTTTGCAGGTTGTAGAGTTGACAGAAAAAGCACGTCGGGAGGAATACAGTTCTTGGGAGATAGACCGGTGAGTTGGTCTTCCAAAAAGCAGAATTGTGTTTCCACATCCACAGCTGAGGCTGAGTATGTAGCAGCTGCAAGCTGATGCTCTCAAGTGCTGTGGATGAGAACACAATTACGCGATTATGGATTCTCACTCACCAATATCCCAATTTACTGTGATTCTCGAAGTGCAATTGCAATCTTTTGCAATCCCGTGCAGCACTCTCGAACGAAACACATAGATATCAGGTATCATTTTATTAAAGATCACGAAGAAAAGGGAACCATCGAGTTGTATTTTGCTGGCACGGAATATCAACTTGCGGATATATTTACTAAAGCTTTAGACGAACCTCGTTTTCAGTTTTTAGTATCCCATATCGGCATGTTGAATCCGCCTTCCAATTAAATATCAGATATTGTCTTAAATATTTCTATTTCAATCTATCATGATGGAAATTCCTTTATTTTAGAAAATATCTGCTATTTAAATTTAAGGAGTGTGTCACAAAATTGAAATTCAATATTTCCTTATCTGTGTACATTTTTAATAATTAATGATCCTGACAAATTGTTGTGTGAATTGTTCCTCACGGAATGGGACGCAAACAATATCTAGGTTTGTCTGTATCTTAAAGGCTGAAAAGGTTCGAGAACTTTATCTGAAAAACAAAAGGAAAGGAACCGGTATCTATTTGAGGGGGAGTATAGTTAGGATATTAATTTTTATAATTCTTTGTTTCCTCCTTTTTTAATTTTTGTAGCTAAATTTCAAATTTTAGGTTGGTCGAATTTTAAATCTATTTTTAAGTTTCATTTAATAGGTCAGAAAAATCCAAAAAGATTTTAAATTTCAAAAAGCTAAAAATATTTTAGTTTATTTTATTTCATTTCAGTTTATTTGTAACTTAGATTTTAAAAGAAAATTACCAAAAATATTTTTGTTGTCTTTGTTTGTTTGTTTGATTTAAAGAAAATACTCAAAAAGATTAAATAAAATTGGACCAAATTTTTATTAAAAAATCTTGTTTTTGTGTTTATTTTCTCAAAAAGCCCAAAAATCTTGTTTTTGTGTTTATTTTCTTAAAAGCCCAAATGTTTGTGTGAGTGTGTGTGTTAAGTGATCAAAAATCAGCGGCCCATATCACTAATTGGGTGCGGATCATTTCTGACCCGGATCCGACCCGCGCGACTTTAAAAAGGTAGTCAGCTGGTCAACAGCTTCTTTACTTCATCTTCAAGAATTCTCCCTTCTCTCTCTCTCGTTCATACCCACCGCCGAACCACCATTAACACCACTTCCAAGCTTTTCGTTCTCCATGTTACTTCGTTTTTCTTGCTTCATTCAACTTCGGCACTACCAGGTAACTTCTTTTTCACTTTATTTTAGCTTTTTATGTCTTATTTTATGTGTTTGATTCTCAATTTTTTCTTCTTTTTTTCTTCTCGGTTTTTGATATTTTTAGGTACTTTAATGTGTTCTTTTTACATAGTTGTAGTTAGATAAAATGTTCATTATGCATTTTTAGACTAGGAACTGTAATTTCATGCATTTTTGTTAACTTTTAACTGTTCACGTTCATTTTTGCATGAACACATTAACTGCATTCATGCATTTCGGATTTCGAGTTCGGACCATCATCCGAATTCGGATGTCCCACTTAGTATAATTTTTCAACTTTTTCAAACTTACAAAAACCGAATTCGGTCACTGTAGATCTGAATTCGGTCACTGTTGATCTGAATTCGGTCCACAATGATCCGAGTTCGGTCCTCCATGAAATGTCAAAAGTTTGAATACTTCATTTAAGTGTATGTTTACATCATCACTGTTCATCCGAACTCGGATGGATCCGAATTCGGTTCCCATCCGAGTTAGGTCCTTGATCCTTATTGCATACATAACATTTCATCCGCACTACATCCGAATTCGGACCAAATTCATGCACCATCCGAATTCGGATCACCTCACATCCACATTATCACTTACATTCATTTCGGACCCTCATCCGAATTCGGCCTATCATGCCACATCATCCGAATTTGGACATCCCATTTCATGCATCATCCGGATTTCGGGCATGTCCGAATTCGATGACACTGTTCATCCGAATTCGGACCATCCGAAATCCAACACTTAGCATTTTTTTTAATTTTTTCCATTTTTGCATTTTCACTATAAATTAAAAAATACAAAAATATTTTCTTTTCGGTGCACCATTGATTAGAGTTAGGATTAGTGTTTGAGTGAAAAGGTCTGATCTAACATCGGTCTCTTAACGATTGACTTTGGACTTTATTAATAGAATTTCATTCTACTAATAAAGACCCGATGCTAAACAGATCAAGCAGTTTCTATTTCACACTTATCTTGACTTCACATCAATGCCTTATCATTAAAGTCTTATTATTCTAACTTTGATGCACCTTTGCAGGATGATGGAACCGGCTGTTAACCTAACCATACCCCATCCCCCCATCCCAAATAATAACGCACAACTCCCAGAACAATCCATCCTTCCCAACGCCGAGTTTGTCGAGTTTATTCCACACAACTGGCAGCTCGACGTCTCCATCCTAACCAAAGAACCCCAAACCCTTGCATTCGACGTCCTCATTCACCACATCATCTATTACGCCTTATCCACCGCAATCGCTGTTCCCCAGATTTATCTGCAACAATTCTGGAACAGATTGCAGTGTGTTCCTGATGCCGAACCCCATTTTACATCCACCATCGACTGTGTTCTAGTCAAACTAACCATACCCACCATACGCCATGTCCTTCACCTTCCCGCCGAATTCTACCTACCAACCCGCGTTCAGTTTGATCCCAATCCATCCATCACCGAAACCCTAGCCGAAATCCAAACCCTGGGTTATGATGGCCCTCTATCCAAACCCTCAGATTTTCGCACTAAAAATCTACAATCTCACTGGCGGATCCTTTTTGATGTTATCAACAAGTGCTTCACCGCGAAGCACTCCGGCCACGACTCCGCATCGGCTCAGGTACTAGCCATGTTCACCGGATTTGCCTTTGACCGACATGTGGACTATGCTGCTTTCCTGTTCGAGGAATTGCGTCGAGTACATGTGGAGAGGGGAACCAAAAAGGGCAGAAAGTACATACCTCTCCAACAGTTTCTGCAGCTCATCATCCAGTATGCAATGGATAATGATGAGGACATCCATGAACGTCCTGAAGCAGACGTCTACCCCACAGTGGCCATTCAAAAGCTGACTTTGCCAAAGGGGGCCCCTACAGTGCCAATAATGACAATTCCATTATCTCTACTACTTAAGGCAAGGGGGTTGGAACGGGTTAGGGCGTACATACAAGAGTTTTATCCGGATGAGTCTCAGTCAGAACTGACTGAGACTAGCCAATCCGAAGGTGAGGCCAACATGAGTGAGGATGAGGGAGCTCAGGTAGAAGTTCAACAATCTGTGGGAATCGGTGAGAGGGAGCATGTGTTGGTAAGCGAGGGAGAAGGAGGTGAGGTGGCAGAGGAGGCGGATTCAGAACGAACCGTCTCTGTCGTGCAAGCGATAAGTATTCAATCTGAGGGTGAACTAAGCCCAATCAGCCGGACTCCCCACCATAAGACCGTCGGTCCAACGGTCGAAATCACCACCACCACCCACTTGGTTTCCCCTCAAAGGGAGACCACTTCATTCCACGGGGTTATCGCACATACACCATCGCCCTCCCATTCGGAGAGTGGCAGTGTTGAAAGAGGTCACACTCCTCCCCACGTGACCACACTTCCTTCATTCACAATTCCATCCCCCCACAAAGACACAACGCACGATGCCTCCGTGGCATCCCCAAGAGCTGCCTTCGTGGCAGCTCCACAAACTTCCGGATCTGTGCGTCCTACACAGGAGCCAAGAATGACGGAAGGAAGACCTGGAGTGGCTCAATCCACGCCATCCACTTCCGGCCATCTCCCTATCAATTTGGAGATGTTAACGACAGCTCTACGTGCTGCCGACGTGATTACCCGGGCTGACCTGGACGCCCAAAAGGAGGCTGCCGAGGAACGTCACACCGCCCTTCTCTCGCTTATAAAGGGTAAGGGTGTCGCTTCCAAAGCTGGCCCTCCACCAGGATCCCATTCAGTTTAAAACCAGATAGTCGAGCTCTCGGACAAACTTGATGCGCTTACACAGTTAATTCTTCAAGTCCAAGAGCAGATCAATTCCAGAATGGACCGCCTAGAGTCTGCGGTAATTGAACTCCAGTGCCGTCCTCAGGCTGAGGCTCCAAAGAGAAAGCATGACGACCAGGACGACCCTGATCGTCATTAGGAGGAGAAAAGACAGAAAGTTCATTCTGAGGACCCAATGCTGCTCATAGGGGGAGCAGAGACCGAAGGGACAGAGTTTCAGGGGTCAGGGGAACAGATGCAGGAGGCTCAGGAATACTTAATGATAGAAGACGAGCCCATGTTCGAGGGTCCAGCACCACTGGATCCAATGACAGCTATGGTAGAGTTCGAGCCCGCTCATGAGAAAGTTGAAATCATATTGGTCTCCGACTCAGACTCCGATATTGACGACAGTGAACCATTCATCATTCCTAAGCCTGAACCAGAATCGCCTAAAAAATCCTCATCCTCTTCCTTTGATTTCCTAAACTCACCACCACCAGCCCCTCAACAAGAAATACTTTCATCTATTCAAGCTCCCCCATCACTCAAAGAATCCCATATTGTCCTAAGCCCTCTAAGATCTCCAAGCCCTCCTCCACTCCAACAAACCGAACTCTCAGGTCCTTCACAGACCAAAAGGGTCGATTGCTTTGATGAAACTCCAAAAGGACCTGGTGTATTTGGGAAAGACGACTTATTCTGGGTAAGTCAATATTCAAAAGGTGAAGTACAAAAACTGCCTCAAGAAGAAAAAGACAAACTTCGACAAGAACGGTGGGGGACAATCATAAAACTACTTGAAGCTAAAAAGGATGAAATCGAAGAACCCCCCGTTCAGGGCCTCAAAGAATTCCTACTGAAGTTTCCCCCTGAGCAGTTTCAGAACCCGTACTTTGAAGAGAGATTCAAAATGGTATTCAGAAAGAAGCCTGGATCCTTCAGTAGACGCCTTCTTATCGAACTAACAAATGTATCCAAAGCTGAACAGGCGGAATACTATCAACTAATGCTCAGGATGAGATGGTCTAAAGTGTCAAAATCAAAGATAAAGAAACTCCGAACCATAACCATGTGTAAAAGAACCAAAGTGTACTATCCTTCCTTTCAAGTAGAAAGACAAGATGGCACGGGTGATGACATCTTCGAGAATGACCTAGACTACATAAGTGTGGACGACGTTGAGTTTTTACACAACTGCTTGAAAAATTGCATCAAAAAACGTCTGACCCACATGACTTCTGTAGGTGCCCTAGTTCGAAGCATGAACCGCCGCTCGATCATTATGTGCCTCAGAGACTTCCAGATGGCAATCGAGAGCGCGTTGGTTAAAGTGGGTCTTCGAGCACTTGAACAGGATAGCTTCCTTCTAGCCCACCATCCGGCCTACAGAGTTGTACTCTCTGGAGACCCGAGTGTCATTTTTGTCAATTACAAGGGCTATAAAAGGTACATGCGCTTTGAGGATATTCCTTGTTACTCCGATGGTACTCTCAGATTGGTTCGAGTCGCACTTACACAGAAAGTTCAAGATTTTGATGCTTAGTCAGATCCAGAACAAAGATGCTCACCAAAGGAGATTCAGGATACCCTCAGCGACATTGACCTCCTAAATGAAAGGCTAAATATGAGACAAGTGACCAGACGCTTCGACGTCATCCTTGGACTCCGAGAATCAACTGATCAAGCCAGAGTTCCAGGACCTCCTAAATGATCGAAAAGGGGGAGATTGTTAGACATTTAATTTCGATCATATGGAGTTATTTTGTAATAATTATTTACTTAGCATTTATCTTTGTATTTGTTTCCTTGTAATTTATTTCATTATAAAAGTCTAGGGGGCAATTGTGTCAATGACCCATAGTTAAGTAAATGGAGCTATAAAGCTTCTAGGGTTTTCTTTATGTAAAACACGGTTCATCAATTGAATATCATATTGCAGCCGCCACTTTATTATTCTCTCAATATTCTCATTGTCTTCTTCATCATTACCCCATTATTGAGCTTGTTTCTTCTTGGGTATTGTGAAAGAATCATCGAAGGTGCTGAATATTATGGGAATACACATTCTACAGACTCATACTTAGATATACTTTTACGATCAAGGCATACACACAATGATTATAACTTTTCGGTATTGCAAATTTTCTTTAAAAGGCAAATGTCGGACACAGTTCTGTATTTACATACAACAGAGTGTCTTAGTTTGTCTTAAAGTTTATTTTAAAGCTATCAAGACAGCGGTGACAGGTCTGTACCGATGTACAACAAAGCGACTTATCTTGCTAACTCGAGTCAAACCAGAGGCAACAGGTCCGTACTTACGTACAACAGAGTTACTTGTTTTGACTCTCAACTCAGTATCATGATTTTTCTGTTCTTTTTTTTATTAAGATGTATCTGATGTTGCTATACATCCCCAGAAAGTTTGCATACCTCATTTAGAATCAATGTCTGTATGTCTCTAAAATAAAAATTAAGACCATTTGGTCATACATCTAAGTTAGTGACACGTCTGACTTTTTCTTGAATATTTTATTAGCCTTGAGACTCCCTTTATGTATTTCGCCTACCAACATATCAAACTAGATAATGTATAACACATAGAAATTTAAGTGCATTATGTGTGAAAGCTTAACACTTAGAGATTGTAAAGACTGTGCTAATTTTCGTCATTTTGAACCTATGTATCTAAGACTTAACTCATTTTCTGATATTCTTTGTTTTTGAACTTTTTGTGGTTTTTCCCTCTTTTTTTGTTTTTCATAAATAAGAGTAAGAAAATAAAATAATCTACTAACTTACTATAAAAAGAAATTTTCCTAAGCGACTAAACTTACTATAAAAAGAAAGAAACTCTACTGCAATAAAAGGAAATAAACTCTACTAAGGTCAATTTACTCTGGATTACGCATTCCGTTTAGTTGAACTAAATACTCAAAACGTGACTTATCAAAAGCTTTGGTAAATAAATCAGCATTATTATCATCCGTTGCAACTTTTACCAGTTTAATTAAGTTCTTTTCAGCACAATCACGAATAAAGTGGTGTCTTATGTCTATGTGCTTGGTTTTACTGTGCTTAACTGGATTATTGGCTATTGCAATAGTTGACTGGTTATCTATCCTAATAGGAGTATGAGTATAAGTCAAACCGCAATCCCGCAATTATTGATGTATCCACAAAACCTGTGAACAGCAACTACTCGCAGCAACATATTCGGCCTCGCACGTTGACACGGCTACGAAAGTCTGTTTCTTGCATTGCCAGGAAACGAGCCTCGCTCCAAGGAACTGACAACCTCCAATTGTTGACTTGCGAGTCAAGCTGTATCCTCCGTAGTCTGAATCCGTGAACGCCTCCAATTCCAGATCGCCCTCCGCGTGATACCAAAGTCCCAGCTTCGGTTTCGACTTGAGGTATCTTAGAATCCGCTTCACAGCTTTCATGTGCATCACTTTTGGATTAGCTTGAAACCTAGCACAAATACACACAGCAAACAATATATCAGGTCTAGAAGCAGTTAAATACATGAGTGACCCAATCATGGCCCGATATAACGCCGGATCCACATCGGTATCACTTTCTGTACCCGGTCCGAGATTATGATTCACTTGAATCGGCGTGCTGAAGTGAGTTGTCAGCTTGGTTCCTTCCATCCCGAAGCGCTCTAAGATGTCATAGACATACTTCGTCTGATGAATAAACATGCCCTCCTTCCTCTGTTCGACTTGCAAACCCAGAAAGAAGTTTAACTCACCCATCGCACTCATCTCAAACTTAGACTTCATAACCTTTTCAAAATCTGTGCACATCGGCTCGTCTGATGATCCAAAAATGATATCATCGACGTACACTTGTACCAAGATGAAATGTTCACCTTTTCGTTTCACGAACAGCGTACTATCTATTCTCCCTCTTTCAAACCCGTTGTCTAAAAGATAATTAGATAGAGTCTCGTACCACGCCCTCGGTGCTTGATGTAATCCATACAAAGCTTTATCTAACCGATACACTCGGTCCGGATATTTCGGATCTGTAAACCCAGGCGGCTGTTCCACATATACCAGTTCCTTCACTTTCCCTTAAAGAAACGCGCTCTTTACGTCGAGTTAATAAACTTTGAAACCTTTGAAGGAAGCAAAAGCCAGAAACAAACGGATTGCTTTAAGCCTTGCCACTGGCGCGAACACTTCATTGTAATCGATTCCTTCCTCTTGGTTGAAACCCTTTACTACAAGCCTTGCTTTGTTGCGAGTGACTATACCCCAATCATCTCTCTTGCACTTAAAAACCCATTTGGTTCCTATTGCTTCTCCTCCTCGAGGTAATGGAACTAACTCCCACACTTCAAGTTTCCTAAGCTGTGACAGTTCTTCCTGCATCGCTTCAACCCAAGAGTTGTCTTTTAATGTCATTGCACATTTTTCGGCTCTACTTGCGAGATGAAACATGAGTAGAGGCAAGTGTGAAAGGCCTCGGAGTCATTGATCATCGACAACAACACTGTGTTGTTATTCAAACTACTTCTAGTCATCACACCAACATTAGGATTTCCTATGATACTCTCAATAGGATGATTCTTGTTAATCCTAGATGTTTCTATCTCGTCAACTCTCAAATTATCTCCCAAATTTGATCCTATCTCTCCTAACGGGGGAACGACTTCAGACTCCACATTTTCTTCCTCATGGACACTGTCTTCAGAGTTAGAACTTGTTCTCTGATTATCGTTTGTAGGCATTTCAGAATCATTTTCTTCTGGAGATCTATCTTCAGTTGATGTAGGCTCGGATGTTGATGGAAAGGTGGTCCTCGGAAAACTTTGACTCTCGTCATTCAGATTTAATGGCGACATGTCCTTTTCGATTGTACCTGCATTTCCATCCAAAGGAATGTTAAATGACTCAAACAATTTGTCATAATCAAATATCCATTCCGGACCAGTTTGGGGTTCATGTGTATAACTTGTGACTTCAATGTTATACACAACCTCTACTGTACCATTTGATTTATTAAAAACCATTTTATTTGGTGCATTAGGCACATAACCTAGGAAATAACCTTCGTTAGCCTTTTCACCAAATTTTGGTTGATGTTTATTTTTCATTAACGTACATGGTACCCCAAATGGTTCGAAGCCAGTTAAATTTGGTGGCCTTTTATTCAAAACTTCATAACAGGTTTTGTTCAATGATTTGACAGTAAGGACCCGGTTTAAAACATGGCACGCGGTATTCATTGCCTCCCCCCAAAACATGGTAGGAAGCTTTGAATCCGAAAGCATGGTCCTTGCTGCCTCAATCAGAGTCTTGTTTTTCCGTTCTGCCACTCCATTTTGTTGTGGCTCATATGGTGCACTGAATTGATGCACTATGCCCTTTGATAGACAATATATACCAATAACCGTGTTTTTAAATTCAGTTCCGTTATCACTTCTGATACGCTTAACCCTCGTTCCGTAAGAGTTTTCTACTTGGTCTAAGAACCCGATGAGCTTGGCAGCCGTCTCGTCCTTTGTACCTAAAAAGAAAACCCAAGAAAAACGTGAGTAATCGTCAGTAATAACCAAACAGTACCAACTACCACCTATAGTCCTTTTGTTGATTGGTCCGAAGAGGTCTATATGCAACAAATCGAATGTGGCAGCTATTGAGTTCTGAGTCTTGGACTTGTGTGCTTTCTTGTGTTGTTTTCCTTTCTTGCATGGTAGACACTTGTCCTCGAACTGAAAACTCTTCATGGGAACACCTTGCACTAATCCATTTTTCGTAATGTAGTTCATTTTTCTTAGGTGCAAGTGTGCCATGCGTCTGTGCCATAAAACTGACTCAGTCTCTGAAGCTTTTGATAGTAGACAAATTGGTCCCATTGAAGATTCCAGCTTGTTCATGTCGAGCATGTACAGGTCATTCTTCCTTGGAGCCCTCATCAGTATCCATTCTTCAGGAACTTTGAATCCCGGTTTCAGCACTAACGCCTCAGTATCAGTGAAAAGTACTGAGTTCTTCTTATCACAGATTTGAGATACACTAATGAGATTGTGAACCAGTTTATCAACATGATAAACTTGATCCAGTTTGATAGTCCCATTAGTGACCACTCCAGTACCGGTGATATTTCCTCCTTCATTGCCAGCGAATGAAACAAATCCCCGATTCCCTCCCTTGAAGTCTGCAAGTAGACTTCTTTCCCCTGTCATGTGCCTGGAGCAACCATTGTCAACGAACCACTTGTTGTTTGGACCTTTAGTTATCTCCTGCACATTAAAGAAAATAGGTTAGTTATCACGGGGAACCCAAGCCTTAACTGACTTGGTAATACCATTCTCGTCCACATACTTGAACTTTTTCAAATACCCATCTCGCCTTTCAGGTGACTTGGGTTTTTTATTTAGAGCCTGTTGTGGTGCAGAGTGATTTAAGTTCACTCTCGGCCTTTGTGTAGGCATTTGCTGTAGAGCTCTTGAATAGTTTCGATTATAAGGCATTTCCGATTGATATCCCTGAGCTCTACCTGGTGTTTGATGTCTTACAGGAGTGTGTGACCTAACCGGAGTGTAAGCTCTGTTAGGTGTAGTACTCCTATAATTCTGTTGCGGTCCTGA
>JAANYP010008755.1:0-11482 GCA_020465985.1 Centrapalus pauciflorus | reverse complement strand
AAAAAGAAACTGCTGATCCACTATCTCTACTGGCGGAGAAAAAGTATAAATACAAGCTCAAAAAGGAGAAAAGAGCGGTAATCAGCAGTACATCATCAGAATCAGAATCATCAGATTCATCTGCAGATTCAGAGATTGAAGAGATGAAAAAACAGATGGCACTGCTTACAAAGGCATTTCAGAAGAAATTTTACAGGAAGCCAACAAACAACAAAATGCGCTACAAAACAGGCTCAAGGAAAGTTGAGAAAAAGGATAAGTATGAAAAGGCTGGAGAAAGTAGTGCACGAAAGTCTGACAAATATGAGAAGTCAGATAAATCAACCAAGAAGGAATCTGAACAGAATTGCTATAACTGTGGAAAACCAGGTCACTATGCCCGGGAATGCAGATCTCCAGTAGTCAAAAATTCAGACTACTATACAAGAAAGGCCCTCTTAGCCAAAGAGAAAGAGTCAGGCAAAGCTCTTATGGCGGAGGATGATCATTGGTTACAGTTATCTGAAGATGATAATATTTTAGATGAAGATGCCCATATCTGTTTAAAGTCAGAAATCTTCAATGAATCTGAACTGAGTGAATCAGCTATGATAGCTGAAGATGAGGTGTGGGTTGGACTGACGGATGAAGAGGATGAAGAGCAGAGAGAATCTGATTCTGATGAAGAAGAAGAAAAAGAAGAAGTTGCATTAATGGCATCTGGCCAAAATAAAGCTGAAAATGAGGAGGATTCAGAGTCTGATAACTCAGAGGATTCAGAAGGACAAGAGGTAAATTCTATTTCAGATTCTGATATTGACGACTCATGCATATTAGAAGAAAAACTAACTAATATGGCTTTCATGCTTAAAAAGTTTGAAAAATCCTTAAAAGCAGAAAAGAAAAAGGTTCATTCTTTGGAAAACAAACTTCTAAATGAACACAATTTAGTCCTAGATTTTTCGAAAGATAAAGCCTTAGCTTTACGAGCTGTCTCAGACTTACAAGATAAGGAAAAAGAACTTCAAAGCAATATACTCAATCTGAATCACAAAATATCTGATTTACAAGAAAGTCTGCGAATAACTGAATTAGAAGCCTCAAACTTTTCTGTAAAATATCATGCCATATTTGAAGAAAGAACTAAACTCTATGAGAAAATAAAGAAGATGGAGGATGAATTTATTAAAAGAGGGCAAACAGATCAAACAATATATCTAAATCAACCAAAAGATACAGAGTTTTATAACTCTAAATCTGGTATTGGTTGGGAAAATCCTAAGTATCTGACAAAAGCTATAACAAATTCACCAACATTATATGATGTCAGATACATGAATTTAGGATTAAAAATTACATTCTTGAAAGCATCTGAAGAAGTAGAATCCAGTGAAGAAATCAAAAGGTCAAGA
The DNA here is from genome assembly GCA_020465985.1 of Centrapalus pauciflorus. Taxonomy (NCBI): domain Eukaryota; kingdom Viridiplantae; phylum Streptophyta; class Magnoliopsida; order Asterales; family Asteraceae; genus Centrapalus; species Centrapalus pauciflorus. The sequence continues at coordinate 10,091 of JAANYP010008755.1, read as the reverse complement.
TCAGACAAAATGCAAAATTATGTTGACTATACCAAGATAAATGAAATCAGCAACATTGTTGATACTAAAGAAGAGTACATTCAAACTTATTCTGAAAAGGATTTGTCTGAATTACCAACTCAGTCTCAAAAACTATATTTACCAAATTCAATTTTAGAACAGATAAATTCTGATTTAGAAATGAAAATTAAAAGTTTTGAGACAGAGAATGGAACACTCAAGTCTGAATTACTAAAAATAGAACAAAAGTTGCAAGATAAGTCTAAAAACATAAATGTGTCTGATCCACATTCATCTATTTCTATGGATTCTATAAATTCAGAAAAAGAATTTGATCTGTTCATGCACTCTGATATTAATTTATTAGATCAAAGATTCGGTAAAATTGGTGAATTTATCAAACCTTTGACTAACAAACTATCAACTGGTAATAAAGAATCTGTTAAAATTCTGCAAAGAATGACTACAGACTCTTTAAAACCATCTGAATATTCACCATCAGTGAAACAAAAGAAGGAGAAAACAAAATTGTTTGTTCAGTCTCCTAGTTTTGAAAAGGGTGAATCATCCTCATCAACGGACTCTTTTGCACGTAAAGTCAAATCTTCAACAGGTATGAAAAGGTTACAGAAAAAACAAGCATCTAAATCTTCTAATTCTCAAACTTCTTTTATGTCAGATAACGTTGTGAACGGGTCGAGAAAACAAGTGTGGCGAAAGAAGCAAAGAGAAGAGAAAAACAAGATTATAAAACAAGAATGGCGCGTGAAAGAAAAAATTGTTAAAGATAGAAACAGCAAAATTGAACATTCTGTCTGTAATAATGATAAAATTGTTAATAATTCTTGTATTAAGTTTTCAAGATCGAAATTAATTGCTTTGAATTCTTATGTTTGTAAGTCTGAAACTGTGAAGTATAATAAGCTTGTGTGGCAACCAAAGAAAAAGGACTCATTGTATGAACAGAAAAAGGATCTACAGATAAAAATTTCAAAAACAATTCCACAGCGAATTGTACAAAAGTGGATACCCAAAAGAACAATTCAAAAATGGGTACCTAAAATAAATTCAAACGATAAGCCCAAAGCCATATCAGTTAGAAAAACAAATGATACTATGCATGTTTTACCTAAAACTAAAGTACCCAACTAGAAGTGGGTACCTCATGTGCTATTACGTTTTATAGGTAAACCATGTCTGGTACCTTGATTCGGGATGCTCCAAACACATGACCGGACAACGAGACACACTCACGGACTTTGTAGAAAAGTTCTGTGGGACGGTAAGATTTGGAAACGATCACTTTTGTCCGATCAAGGGATACGGAAGTCTGAAGTATGACAAAATCACAATCCAAAAGGTCTTTTATGTTGACGGTCTTGGTCATAATCTATTCAGTATTGGACAACTGTGTGATAAGGGGTTAGAAGTCAACTTTAAAGCCAATCGGTGCAGCATCAGATCAGCACAAGGAAAAGAAATTCTAGCAGGAAACAGGAAAACAAATCTATACTCCATTGATTTAGCCTCGATCAATCTGAAGAAAGATGTCTGCTTATTGTCAAAAGCAACATCTAAAACAGCATGGTTGTGGCATCGTCGCCTTTCACATCTAAATTTCAATGAACTGACCAATCTAGCAAAAGGAGGGTTAGTTAAAGGGCTGTCGGCGCTTAAATTTCAAAAAGAGCAACTATGTGCGGCATGTGAAAAAAGAAAGATGATAAAAGCCACACACAAATCCAAAACAGTACACTCATCCACGAGAGCATTAGAGTTACTGCATATGGATTTGTATGGACCAATGAGAGTACAAAGTATAAATAAGAAAAGATATGTATTAGTGATAGTTGATGACTACTCACGATACACATGGGTGTTTTTCCTGAAATCCAAATCAGATGCAACCGAATCTATCATCGACTTCATCCGAAAAATACAAGTAAAGTTGCAACTCACCATCCAGACAATTCGCTCAGACAATGGAACAGAGTTCAAGAACAAATCATTAGACTCGTTCTTAAATTCAGTTGGAATTACACATCAATTCTCAGCTGCTCGGACTCCACAACAAAACGGTGTCGTTGAAAGAAGAAATCGGACACTAGTGGAAGCAGCTATAACGATGTTGGCCTACTCCAATTTACCATTGTTCTTGTGGGCAGAAGCGGTTGCAACAGCATGTTTCACACAAAACCGTTCAATAATAAATAAAAGATTCGGAAAGACTCCGTATGAGCTGATCAATAAACGAATACCTAATGTTAAATTTTTCCATGTCTTTGGTTGCAGATGCTTTATTTTGAATGATAAAGACAATCTGGGAAAGTTTAATCAAAAGGCAGATGAAGGAATCTTCATCGGGTATTCAAAGGAGTCGGTTGCTTTCCGAATCTACAACAAGAGAACCAAGATAGTCAACGAGAGCGTAAATGTTAAATTTGACGAAGGAATGGTAATGGCTTCTGAACACACCAGTTCAGAACCCGGACCTAACATGCAGACTTCATTGGAGTCAAATAAACAAAATGCTGAACAAAATGAATTAAATAAGTTGTTTGAGAACTTTTATGATGATTATTTTGAAACTCCCAAATCTAATGTTCAAAATTTGGTGCCTGACAGGATCACTGAAGATCCAGTCGTAGTTTCAGATCTCTCTCAACAACAAAGTTCAGAAGAAACTGGAGAAGCTTCAACAGCAAAGGTGCAGTCAACTACTGAGACTGTACAACCAATTGAACCTCCACATACTTCTGAAACCCCTATTACTTCTGAACAGTCAGAAGCTCCTACCTCAGATGTTCCACCTACAACATCTGCAACAACTCCCGAACCATATTTTGATTCCAATCCCAACCAAGACCCAATAGAACCGTTTCCAAATACAGTTAAGTGGACAAGAAATCACCCAATAGAGAATATCATTGGTGATCCATCTTCATCAGTCCAAACCAGAAGGGCTACAATAAATGAATGCTTATTTTCAAATTTTTTGAGTAAGATTGAACCTAAAAATGTAAAAGAAGCCCTTCTGGATGCTAATTGGATTGTGACGATGCAAGAGGAACTCAACCAGTTCGAACGGTTAAAGGTCTGGAGGCTTGTTGAGCGACCAAAAGACAAATCTATAATTGGCACGAAATGGATCTTCAAGAACAAGAAAGATGAACACGGTGTCATTATTAGGAATAAAGCTCGTCTCGTGGCCAAAGGATACAGTCAACAAGAAGGAATTGATTATGATGAAACATTCGCACCAGTTGCACGCATTGAAGCTATAAGGATGTTTTTAGCTTTTGCCGCACATAAAAATTTTACAGTATATCAAATGGATGTCAAAACTGCGTTTTTAAACGGGGAGCTAACAGATGAAGTATATACATATCAGCCCGAAGGGTTTACTGATCCTTCGAAACCTGATCATGTATATATTTTGGATAAGTCACTGTATGGCCTTAAACAAGCACCTCGTGCTTGGTATGATGCACTTTCAACATATCTGTTGAAATGTGGATTTACAAAAGGTGCAGTTGACACAACCCTGTTTATAAAACGTCAGGGGCCAGATATCATAGTAATACAGATATATGTAGATGATATAATATTTGGGTCTACAAATCCAGAATTTTGTAAGAAATTCGCGTTTTTAATGTCCCAGAAATTTGAAATGAGCATGATGGGGGAAATAAATTTTTTCTTAGGTTTACAAGTAAAACAATTGACTGATGGTATTTTTATCAATCAGTCAAAATATATCCAAGACATGTTAAAGAAATTTAACATGGTCAATAGTACTCCTATGAAAACTCCCATGGCTCCGGATTCAAAATCAAAACTCGATGCGGACATCTCAGGAAAACCTGTAGATGTAACCCATTATCGAGGTATAATTGGGTCATTAATGTACTTAACAGCCAGTAGACCAGATATTATGTTTGCTACATGTGTCTGTGCTAGATATCAGGCAAATCCAAAAGAATCACACTTAACTGCTGCAAAACGAATTTTAAGATATCTCAAAGGTACTCCAAATCTTGGTTTGTGGTATCCTAGGGAGTCTTCATTTCATCTGACTGCTTTTTCTGACGCTGATCACGCAGGTGATAAGATGGACAGAAAAAGTACGTCAGGAGCAGTACAATTCTTAGGTGACAAACCCGTATGTTGGTCATCCAAGAAACAACACTGTGTTTCATTGTCAACAGCTGAAGCAGAGTACGTGGCTGTATCTTCTTGCTGTTCTCAAGTGTTGTGGATAAAAAGCCAACTACGTGATTACGGGTTTACACCAACGAAGATTCCAATATACTATGATTCTCAGAGTGCAATTGCTATTGCATCAAATCCGGTGCAACATTCAAAAACGAAACACATAGACATTCGGTATCATTTCATTAAAGATCATGTAGAAAATGGAAATATAGAATTATATTTTGTACCTACTGAATATCAACTAGCTGATTTGTTTACCAAAGCGTTAGATGAAAAGCGGTTTAATTTTTTGGTATACAAATTAGGTATGTTGAATCGTTAAGATTTAATAATTCAGTAGTTTCAAAATTTTAATTTTAAAATTTTCATTTTTTTAAGTGATGTTTATCTGATGTTAAATTCATGATTCATAAAAAGTTTATATACTTGAGAATTTAACGAGATCTGGAATGTCATGTGCAGGGGGAGCAGAAAAGCATTTTATCTGATTTTGTATAAATCTGATAAAACTTATCTGTTATTTTGTAGGGGGAGCAGATTTGAAAAATGAAATCATAAGTTGAGGGGGAGCAACATTCAGAAATTCAAGGGGGAGCAATTACATTTTGTTAATACTGTTATTTTTTTTAGTGTTTGTTTTGTTTGTTGATTAATAATTTTTTGTTGTTTGTGTAAATTTTTTTTCTTTCTTTCTTTCATTTTAATTTTTTTTTTTTTTTTGTTTTTTTTTTGTTTTGTTTTTTGTTTTTTTTGTTTGTTTATTTTTTTTACAAAAATATTTTCTTTAGTCCATTTAAAATTTTTTTTTGTGTAGTTAATTTTTTTTTTTTTTAGTCACAATTTTTGATTGAAAAGTTAGTGTGCCGGATTTAAATAATGGGCCGGATTTTTCAAATTTGAAAATTCAAAAAATGGGCCGGGTAAATGAGGATATAAATTTGAATTTTCAAATTCAAATTTACTTTTTCGGAAAATACATTTCCTCATCTTCTCCAAATAGATTTCTTCCCTTCGAAGAAACCTCAAAAACCCACCAACCGACAATTTTTTCATCAAAATTGTGAGTAAACGTTCGTATTTTTTTTTCTTTCTCTTTTTAGTTTGTTTCTTTATATGGTTAGTATATCTGCTTAATATTTTTTTTGTATATAGTTTGCTTCTACCTGTTTGTATTTTTTTTTTTTGAGTTCTTGACTGTTAATGGCAACTCATGGTATTTGTTCATAAAGTTGAAATTAAATGTGTGATAAGGCTCGAATTGGTACTATGATTATGAATCTAAAATTTCATAAGTCATTTTTACATCACACAAACAGAATCACTGATCTTTCAAATAAAACAGTTTCGAGTTCTTGAATATTCTGAAATTTGAATTTTTAACAACTTTAAAGTTGTTTTTGTTCAAAGTTCAGTAAAATAAATGTGTTTAAAATACATTTTCGAAGGGGGTACTTGTTTTAAAATTCTGAAATTGATCCTTGAAATTAAATTCATCAAAATAAGTGAGTTTTAGACTTGTAGAAAAATAAAAAGAAGTTTCTCGAATAAAGCTTCATTCGAGTTTATTGGAAGTGTTATTCGAGTTGATCAACAGCTTCATTCGAGTTTATTGAAAGTATTATTCGAGTTGATCAACAGTTCCATTCGAGTTGTCAAAGAGTCATTCGAGTTGAATGACAGAGTCATTCGAGTTGAATGACAGAGTCATTCGAGTTGATATGTATGTCATTCGAGTTGCCTATATGTGTCATTCAAGTTTTATCTGAGAATAATTCGAGTTGCATCATGACTCATTCGAGAAATATTTGGGTTCTATGCGAGTTAACAAGTGTGGGTGTAACACTTAGAAAATTTTCAGAAAAGTGCTTCAAAGGTTATTCGAGTTGGGACTATGATCTAATCGAGAAAATGACTTAGTCATTCGAGTTGGGTGTTGGATCCCATTTTCCATTCGAGTTTAATACATGTTACATTCGAGTTTCATGTATATGACATTCGAGTTTTGTAGTGACTTAATCGAGTTTTAAATTTCATCATTCGAGAAAACTCAAATCTTTATTCGAGTTTCACAGAGTATTATTCGAGTTTCATGTATACATCATTCGAGTTGGGTGTAGACTTATTCGAGTTGTTTCATGTGTCACCCGAGATTGTTAAAGAGTCATTCGAGAAACGTGTAGTTTCATTCGAGTTTCATCAGAAAATTTTTCTAAGTGTAGTATTTTAAAGTTTTAAGAAAAATGTCACATTTTTTAAGAAATTGTTATAAATTTGTGTTTTTCTAACATTGGTCTCTAAACGATTGACTTTGGAGTCCTCTCAATAATTTTTCAATTATTGTCAGGAATCCCGATGCTTTAAACAGAAAATCACAAGTTTTTGCAATTTCTGATAAAATGTTACAAGTTTTTCTACATTTTGTAGGTTGTTCTTTGTGTACTTGGTAAGCCTAACATGAATTTTATTTTTTACAGGTATTCAAATGGCATCTCCTGTGCAATCCCAAAATTCAAATTCCTCTGATGCTCAATCATCATCAAATCATACCCTCGTTTCTACCCCAGTCAGATCAACCTCTGTAGCCCGTTCTTCACAAACCCATATTATTCCAGATAATCAACTTGTAAAGCCAAAACATTGCCTTCCTTTCAGGGACAATAACCACCGTTTAGATCCCAAAGTTATAAAAGTAAGCCATCCGATCATTGTGGACATTCTAAAAGGCCATCCTCTTGGTTATCTGCTTCAGTATAAGCCGTCTATTCCACAAGTGTACTTACAACAATTTTGGCATACTGTCAAATTTGTTCCTGCGGATGGTAATCACCATTTTAAAGTGACGATTGATCAATTCAAGACAAAGATCACTCTTGCAAGGCTACGTCACAATTTATTTCTTCCACGACGAATAGACACTGTGAACTTTCCAGAGTTAGCAGATTTTGAGGATTTTGTTTCTGATGAAGAGCTTGTTCATGATTTGATTTGTCTAGGCTACTCAAAGCCACTTCCGAAAAGCTCTAAATTTCACAGAAATGGTTTAAATGGCGAATGGTACACACTATTTGGTATCATTAATCGTTGCATGACTTCAAAGCATACTGGAATTGACCGATGCAGCATTCATTGCCTGAGGATATTTCATGGGATCGCATTCAACAAACATTATGATTTTGCTCTGTGTATCTGGGAGGATCTAAAGGAGATAGTACTGGCTAAGACTACAAATAGAGCAAGGAAGTTTGTTCCACTTCAAAGGTTTATCCAGATTCTTATCCGAGGGATATTAAGGGCCAATGAAAATATTCCAAAGAGAGCCAATTCTCAGAGATGCCCAGACTACGTCATGATGAGTTTACATGAAGTGCCAGACTCCCCGAATGCTAACATAATGCCAATTCCAGAGTCATTACTCAAATATGCAGATCAAGAAAGTGAATATGTGAAATTGTACAGAATAGATCATGCTCCTATAGAGACTCAGGAACCGAGTTCTCTTAGCCCAGGAGCTTTAAGGATCGAGGAACCTCAGCAAGGGGCTGAAGTTCAGGTTGCCCAGTCTGTGAGTGAGGGTGTAGGAAGTGTGAGGGGTGGTGAGGAAGAAGCAGAAAAGTCAGATTCTGAGAGGACATTATCTGATATTCAAGAAGAAGAGGGAGAAGGAGCTGATGATGATGATAATGATGATGATGGAGGTGATCATCATGAGGGAGGAGGTTTGATGATTGATATAGTACAGATAGCTGAACAGAGTGTGAGGGAGGTCCTAAGCCCAGAAATCCGGGAAATAGCTACATCCGCTGTTAGCTCTCCTATGAGAGTTAGCATTGAACAAGTCAGTATCCCACTGACGACTGCACACCTTCCTATCCACTCAGTCTCCTCTCAACAGGAGATTGTTTCATTTGAACACCGGGATGAAACACACGATCTATCCGAAAGTCACTTGGACTTGATGGATATTGAAACAAGTGCACAACTGCCCGTGTGTACGACTTCATTTGAATCACAAAGTCTAGATCCTATACAAGTTAGGACACTTGAGTCAACTTCATTCGTTGAAGTAAGTGTGGCTGAACTTAGTGTTCCCACCGGAACACCCTTAGTAACGGAAGCATTTGTTGCTCCGTCACTTGAAGAGGGTGGAAGTGCAGTCAGAGAAACGCCAATACCAACTCTGAGCACTGGCCACACAGAAGTTCTTTTTACAAGTTCGACTGTTGTGTCAACTGGAAGTCTACGTGACCCAGTGGTGAGTTTATCCCCTTTTGTTACAGAGTCAACCTTGACAAGTGCACTGAATGCAGCTGTGTCAGGTGTCAATTTGCATGTTTCTAATCAGTTAGCAGAAGTAATGGCTCAAATGACAAATATTCAGAAATTTTTAAAGGGAAAAGATGTTGCAGAGGAGTCTGTCAAGCAAACTGACTCAAAGCAAGCTATAGAAGAGTTGAAGGAAGAGTTGAAGGATTTTGTTTTTGATCAATTTGATGAGATGCGAGAACGTATGATCAGCCTGGAAAATACTGTGGTAACTGCGTTGGGTAATCTTTCAGAACGAGTAGCTGCAGTGGAGGAGACCTGCAAGGCTCAAGCTTCCTCATCTAAGAGGAAACATGATGAGCATGACGAAGACTCCGATGATGCTCCTCATGAGGGGGAGAAGAGGAGAAAGCTTGATCAACCGACGCCGGGGATTTTAATGCTGACATATCCAGAGAAGGAGCCAGAAACTCAAGGGAAAGAAGCCGGAGGATTCAAACAGTCAGCTGGTGAACAGAGAGAGCTGGGATTGATTCTTTATGAAGATGTTCCAGTTCCTTTGAACACTCAGTCCGATATTTATCAGTTTATTGAGTATATTGATTCGGAGGAAGACGTTCAAGAGAAAGATAAAGAGCTAAGTATTCAAGAGACAGGAGAAGAAAAAGAGCAGTATATTGAAGTGTCTGAAGATGATGACATAATTACTTTGACTGATGTAGATTTTAGAGCTGAAAGAATTGAGGAAGAGGAAGTACTAGTTGAGGAAATTATGAAGGATGTTGAATCAACACCAACGGTTAAAAAGCCTGAGGTTGTTGTACAAGTTAAAGAAGAGTTTGAAGAATTTCATGTTGAGAGCAGTATGGCTCAAGAAAAGGTTGTGTTGAATGAAGTTGAAGTTATGGATAGATTTTTCAATGAGTATGTGCTAGCTGATGAATCTGAGAAACAACACAGACTTAGATTTCAAGCACAACAAGTAGTACAGAGGGAAATTCAAGATATGCTAACTCTGTTGAATCAGGATGAGATAAGTAAGAAGAAGATGAAAAAGTTTGAACTTCCAGAGAACAGATCTGCTGAATTTATCAGAAAAAGGAACAAGATGCCGTATATTGAAGATATTCTGGAGAAACGGATCTTTTGCAAAAAGCAAGCTCCTTGTTCATTCCACAAGTTATTTAAAGTACTAGAGCCTAACATGCCCAATCTGGTTAACTATGCCAGCTTTCTGAGAAACAAAACACAGGAGGTTGAGAAGGTTAAAAGTGAATTCAGAATTGTTGACCTTGTGAAGATTGAAAAAGAAAGATTTGTTAAGGTTTTCTATCCGAAATTCACAGTCACAATATCAGATGGAAATACTTATGTATTCACAGAAGCTGACATGTTCAACATGCACTTAGTCGATATTGAAGATCTTTTTGACGAACTGTGCAGGAATAAAAGGAATGAATATTGTAGATTTGCGCTGAAGACATTGTTTCATTTCATGCATACCAAACCGGTATTAATGTCAGTGCAAGATCTACAGATTGGAGTTGAGAGAGGCATGAGGAAGATAAACATGACTGCACCTCACAGAGATATTAAATTTGCTGGTGAGCTTA
>JAANYP010008754.1:5000-15438 GCA_020465985.1 Centrapalus pauciflorus | reverse complement strand
ACCAAAGGGTTTGATAAACCCATTTTTTATCTCTGAAGTTAAATTCACTTCTTTAATAGATAGATAAAGGAATCAAATACGAAGACATGAAAAAAAACGACGCTAAAAACAGAGTTAAAATAAGCTCAAACGAAGTAAAACAATGCACGTATGCAAACATTAGGGTTTGATTCACCGAGTCGACCCAAGAATGCGATACTTAACAGAACCACTTGACGCGCCGAGTTAAAATCGGACTCGTCGATTTCAACACGTGCAGGTCCATTTTAATCCAAAAATTACCCTTTTTACCCAAAAACTCAATCAAAACTTTGACACACATCATAATATAAAAACGATTTGTACACTTACAAACATCAATTACAACCGAGTTCTAACTATTCTTATAACCCAACAACATCAAACCATACAAATCTATGCTATGGTTTGTATGAACTCAAAAGTGACTCAAAATAATAACGTGCATTGCCTTTGGCTTGGATTCCTTCCAAATCTCAGATTGAACTTCAAGTTAGATTCTAAAAATGATTACAGATATGTTACAAACACAATTTCTTAATATTTATGCTTTGTTCCCATATGGGTACAGACCCTAACCAAAATTCCTCACAAAACATAAAATTTACCTCAAAAATTGACCATGCAAACACTTTTTTTTTAATCAACATTTACTATCAACTTGTTGAAAAACAAGAGAAATCAAGCCTCATTTTGTTGTATTTTGACAATTGTGAGCAAAATCTTAAGGAACAGTGTGTAATTGTTGAATGAGAAAATGACAATAAACTTCAAAGGACCTTTATTATAAGTATTGGGTCAGATCTAACTTGACACATTTAGTCGTTGAACTTTCCTTTTCACTCATATAAAGTATTTAAGTTCTCATATTGATCACCAATACTTTTATACACACAAAATAAGCTCATTTCATTTAGACAATTTACTTCAAATTGGTTGACCAATAACATTAGTCCACATAATAAGTTGAAGTACATAATATCTTAAAATCCAAATTACTAAATTAAAATTCAAGAACGGGATGCTACATCTACGAAAAATAATAAAATTTTTTATTAAACCAAATTATCCATAACCGAAAAATTAAAGATTAATAATTAAAGGGAAAATTTCGTAAAAAACCATCAAGCTACAAGTTTTTTTTTATTAAGTCCCTCAATCAATTTTTTTGTTTGATAAGTCCCTTAACTAAATAAAAATCACGAATTTAGTGTTTTTTCCAAGAAAAGTAACCGGTGACCTGTTGAGCGGGTTGCAATTGCTGATGTGGATTTTATAAATCTATGATTTTTTTCGATTAAGTCCTCCAACTAAATTATTTTGTCTTATAAATCTCTTAACTAAATTATTTTATCTTATAAATCCCTCAACTAATTTTTTGCCACATAAATCCCTTATCTTGATAAAACTCATGTTATTTATTGTTTTATCAATTTAAGTGATAGTTCAATTGATACTCACGTCACACATACGTGGATGCAAAAAAAATAAAACAAAATCATAAATCAAAATGATCATTTTTATTGTTTAATGTTTAATCGGGATGAACTAGTTAAATATATTTAAAAATTATGGTCTAGACAAACATAGGATCGAACTAATCATCATTTATGTTTTTATATCAAACCAACTTATGTTACCGGAATAACGAACTTTAAATTTTTTTTAAAATTATTTTCAAATAACCATCGTCGTTTTGAAAAAATATTATTTTAAAACCAACTTATTTTGGTCTAGACAAACATGACATGCTCTGTCATCGAAATAAACATCGTTGTCTTTAAAAGTGTAAAAAAAATTTTCATTTTATTTTATCGAAAAGTTGAAAGGTTTAAATAGTTCAAGGACTTATCAGGATAAAAAATGAAATGGGGACTTAATAGAAAATTTTTTATACTTTGATGGTTTTTGCAACATAGGTTTAAATATGTTAACATGTCATGGCAGTTTAACGGACCAAATTAAATGTTATAAGCAGTTTGGGGACTTATCAGAAATGGAAAAAAAATTTGTACTTTGATTGTTTTTTGCATAATTTTCCCATAATTAAACTCTTCCGAGTTGTCCATTGCTACGACAAAAAAAGGATGTTTTCTCTAAATTCCAGCCAATTTTTTAAAATAATTTATTTTATTGTTGATATATATATATATATATATATATATATATATATATATATATATATATATATATAGACACACACCCAATAACAGAGTAACAGAATATTGGTTGTAGTTTACCTGAATTCTGTTATCTCCGATCAATCTCCTTCGGATTAGCACTTGTTGATCAGACCAGTTATAAATGATAGGAATTAGGGATTCTACAAGGGTTAGGGTTTCTTCAAAAATAATAGCTCTACCGCCTCACTCTCAGCTTCTTCTTTCCCGCTTCGTTAATCAACAAACAACATACATACAGGTACAACGTGCATTACTATTTCGTTTACGTGTTCTTTGTGAAATTGATGGTAGATTCTTGCAATTTGTAGCACTTTGTAATGTGTATACTGATTATTGACCATGTATGATGAATCGCACCCAACTGCTTTTTTGATTTATTTTTTTATTAACCTAAACATCTTTAGTTAATCTGACCACGTACTACTCCGTCTTTGATTATCCAACATAAAAGAACTTTTTGTTAAAGATTACAACATATAAAAATAATCAGCCATGATGATACATTAACTTATTCTTTGAACATAGTTGAATGAAATAAGCATACAAAGATATATATAAAGGAACCCGTCCGCATATGGCGATAAGATTTTTTTTTATCTCTTCTATTGTTGCATGTATAATACCCACGTACTCGAGAAAGTATCAGGGGCTTCTGCCCAAATATTTTTGGTATCAGAGCCAACGATCCATCAAGATTCATAATCCAGAATACAAACGTTCATGGGAAACGACAAAGAAGCCACTGGAAGTAACAATGGTGGAGAGACAATCGACATCAATTCACCATTTTACATCCATCCATCAGATTATCCCAAGCAAATGCAAGTGAACGATGTGTTAAACGATAACAACTTCAATGATTGGAAGCAGGAGATGATGAACTTTCTGCTTGCAAAGAACAAGATGGGCCTCGTAGATGGGTCAATCAAGAAACCGGAAAAGACCTCCGGAACGTACATGGGGTGGATGCTATGATCAAAGGATGGTTGACGACAGCCACGGAAAAGGATATACGGACTAGCGTAAGTATGCAAATACCTCGGCTGAGATCTGGCAGATTTAGAAAAACGGTTTGGGAAAGAAGGTGCTCCTCGAGCATATGAATTGAAGCAATCGCTCAGCGTCACACGGCAGAACGAAACATCCGTATCTGCATATTTCACAAAATTGAAGGCTGTTTGGGACGAACTACAGACGGTTCTTCCTACACCACGGTGTACTTGTGAATGATGTGATTGCGGCATAGGCAAAAGTTAAACGAATAGAATGAACGGGAGCGATTTTATGAGTTTCTGATGGGACTCCATGATGATTTCTCGGTCATTAGAACGCAGATTCTGGCCATGAAACCCACACCCACTTTGGGGGCTGCCTACCACTTGGTGGCCGAAGATGAGCAGCAAAGAGTGATCACCAAAGCTTCCAAGAGACCTGGTGCAGCAGCCTCTGATATGTTTTTACTTTCTCCAGTACGTGGGTATTATACATTTTGAAAGTTTGAAAAAATAACAATCTTATCGACGTATACGCGCTGACCGGTTCCTTTAATAGTCATCTTCCGAATGTAGATTTGTTTAGTTTGGTGGAAAATGAGAAGATATTGATTGAGGTTTTACTCTGATGATGAATCTCTGGATGGATATGGTGAAGGGAAGATTTGTACCAAGATAAGGGGATCGATTAGTAGACGTAGGGTTTGGCTAAGGGAGATACATTGGAGGAAAGTTGTCGAGTGTGTTTTCAATGATTAAGTCGTAACAGATGATATGGTTGGTTCTTTTAAAATGTTTTCTCATCCTTGTTTTTGTAATGTGTACCTTATCTGGTTTGAGACTGCATGTCTCCTATTCTTGTTGTTGTGGGTGTACGTATCAATATGGTGGATTCATGATCATGACCAAATGTTAGAAACAGGGACAATAACTATATATTGAAAAAGAGACTCTCCAAAGATGAATTTGAATAAACCAACAGAGTTATGAGTATAATATATTGAACCCCCAATAGGAAAGGTTTTGCTTCGTGTTATCTATTAGTCTTCTTAATGTGAATGCTTCCTATTATATTCATGTTTTTCTCTAATTGTTCCAGAATGAGTACAAACAACACCATCGAAAGCCGTAAGCGCTGCAAGTGTAGAAAGTCCGAGTGCCTGAAACTGTAAGCTAATTTAACTATGACAACTACTCTTTTTCCCATTTAACTACGACAATGTGACCACGTTCTCAAAGCTCCAGTTTACCAATAAAAGTTAGAGGTTGTTAACAAAATGCTCCCTTAATAGATGGGGAGTTATAAATTATGATGTGTAAATTTCTCTAACATTATAGAAAAGGGTCAGACATAACCTTTCAAATGTTCCACCGAAGTCTGTGTATAACGTTTTGTAATGGGTAATTCTAAAGTGTGGCATTACTAAGAAAACATGATTGTTTTGCCTTATATTTGTATTATAAAGTCAAGTATGCAATTGTTGGTGATAAGAACATTTTTTTATTGCAGTTATTGTGAGTGCTTTTCTGCTGGATATTATTGTGACGAAGCTTGTTCTTGCCAAGCATGCTTCAATACACTTGATTATGAAGATTCGGTTGACGAGTCACGTAGACAAATAGAACAGCGAAATCCATCTGCATTTTCCCCCAAGATTGATTTTATATACAGCCTCCAAGAAACCATCAAGTAGGTTATCACCTCTTAACTGTATTGTACATGCTAATTTTTAGATTCTCAAACCATAATGGCTGTCAACAGGTGGGTGAGGATCAGCTAATTCCCATTGCAGGAAAACACAAAAAGGGTTGCAACTGTAGGAAATCAATGTGCCAGCAAAAATACTGCGAGTGCTACGAGGTCTGTTCTCGAACTTCGAATCTGTTTATGGCAGATTTTCTTTGCTTTCTCTATGATTCCTGCCATGTTCTACTTACTATAGGATAATGTTGGATGCACTGATGGATGCCGATGTGAAGGATGTAAAAATATGTTTGGCAAGAAAGGAGGTAAACTGGATCCACGTAACTTACTTATTTATGTAATCTAATCTAGTAAATGATTAAGGAACTAATCTTGTGATTGATCATAAATTTTAATCAAGAAAAGTTTGATTTCCTTTCTTGGTTTTTAACTA
Organism: Centrapalus pauciflorus; assembly: GCA_020465985.1. Lineage (NCBI taxonomy): Eukaryota > Viridiplantae > Streptophyta > Magnoliopsida > Asterales > Asteraceae > Centrapalus > Centrapalus pauciflorus. The sequence goes on along the minus strand of JAANYP010008754.1, from coordinate 10,107 downwards.
AAGTTTAGCTTACACCTTGCATTGCAGCGTACAATGAGTATAACAAATCTGGCAGCATGCATGAGAGCTGTCCATTCGAATCTAAATGATCCTGACAATAAGGAAATGGAGTCTGTTAGGTTGGAATTTTCTCCTCATGGATTCCATAATCCTCAAAATTCAACTCCTTGGACACCAAGTCAGCATTCAGAGTAAAAGTTTAATTTTTATATTTCAACAGCAAGTGATAATTTTATTCAATCTGTTGCAGTGTTATTCTTACTGTCATCATTTCTTTTCTAATGTCTAGCCTTGGAAGCAATACGTCAACAACAAGACGACATATTCGTTCATCAGGACAGTGACGTGATCTTTTATACAAGTAGAGGGAACTTTGATATGGTTGCTCCTGTGTATCAACAAGCATATCCCAAAGTCGAATACATGAATCAGGACACACCTCAAGATACTACAAATATAAATGCCAGAAATCTCACTTCAATGACGAACCTTCCTTCAATGGACTGGCAGCAGCGTTCATAAATTATTTCGAATGTGTCTTCTTCAAATTCCTTACATTAATGATTGTTTTTTCCATTCCTCGCAACATTAGTTCAAATATGTGTTGAATTAGATTTTACATCCTTTCATGAACATGGCTCAAGTTTGTTAAAATTAAAGCACCACAAAATTGACATTAAGATTTGGTCCTAACATCCTTTTTACATTTTGGTATTCATGCAAAAGACGGTATTAATTTGAATACAATTCATCTTTAGAATTTATGGCAATTGTGCTAATGATTCTTTTTAACTCCAAGTGATTTATGTAGTTGATAAGGCTTGGATTTTGGTTTTAACATATGTTAGTGTGTGCTTATGCCATCAACTTGTTTAGGGCCATGCTCATAGACAGGATTTGAAAACGTTGTATGGTCCATTGTATAGACGATGGACCATTATGGCGAAAGTCAAATCCCATAATTATTTTCATAGAAATAGATGTAAATGCTTTCTAAGGATCGTTTATGGTTCTTTTAATAGGTCCAAGTTATTGTTGTTTTGGCTCATAGTTTACATGACCCGACTTCGGTTTTTGGTAGAACCATGTTTGACACAACGGCAACATAGTTTACCCCATTATTTAACTATTAGAAAGATCGAGCAGTCTTTAACCAATATTTTTAATTCTACACATATAATATAAAGAGTAATTAAAGAGTGCATTTACTTACATTATTGACATTTAGGTTGTCACATGATGTGTAAATACAAATTTGATATGTCAAGAAATCCATTCTAATCAAATGAAACTTATGCACTTATAATGTTACTTTTTAAAAATTATTAACTTCAATAAACATGCTATTATACTGCATATGTAGTTGATCATTATATGATATCTATTATCTCAACCCATCCCCTCCCATTCAAATAGAAATCATGTCATCCATCATCAAGCCCCTAGGCATGCAATTAGCCAACTGCAAAGGTCATTAATCTCTTCCAAGACATTGTAATGACTAAGTCTGAATGAGTGCATTTACTTACATTATTGGCATTTAGGTTGTCACGTGATGTGTAAATACAAATTTGATATGTCAAGAAATCCATTCTAATCAAATGAAACTTATGCACTTATAATGTTACTTTTTAAAAAATTATTAACTTCAATAAAAATGCTATTATACTGCATATGTAGTTGATCATTGTATGATATCTATTATCTCAACCCATCCCCTCCCATTCAAATAGAAATCATGCCATCCATCATCAAGCCCCTAGGCATGCAATTAGCCAACTGCAAAGGTCATTAATCTCTTCCAAGATTGTGTAATGTCTAAGTCTGAATGAAAAACAAGTTAACATAATCAACAATTATGTGTCCTACATATGAAAAAGGTCATCGTAATTAACAAATATAAACCAAGAACATGAATTCTATACATACGCATTTTATGTCAGAAATGTTAGATTCTGAAATCCAGCAGAATACATGGTTTGTGCAGATTTCTCTCCAAGTTTGTACTCTACTACATCATCAACTGCAACAAATAAAATCATACACTTCAGCTATAATATATAGATACAATCATGCAGTTACTTGATTCATCCATTGTATGATTTCAGGAAATAAATAAAACATTCAAGTTGATGATGAGCCAAAACAACAATAACTTGGACCTATTAAAAGAACCATAAACTATCCTTAGAAAGTATTTACATCTACTTCTATGAAAATAATTAAGGGATTTGACTTTCGCCATAATGGTCCATCGTCTATACAATTGACCATACAACGTTTTCAAATCCTGTATATGAGCATGGCCCTAAACAAGTTGATGGCATAAGCACACACTAACACATGTTAAAACCAAAATCCAAGCCTTATCAACTACATCAATCACTTGGAGTTAAAAAGAATCATTAGCACAATTGCTATAAACTCTAAAGATGAATTGTATTCTAATTAATACCGTCTTTTGCATGAATACAAAAATGTAAATAGGATGTTAGGACCAAATCTTAATGTCAACTTTGTGGTGCTTTAATTTTAACAAACTTGAGCCAAGTTCATGAAAGGATGTAAAATCCAATTCAACACATATTTGAACTAATGTTGCGAGGAATGGAAAAAACAATCATTAATGTAAGGAATTTGAAGAAGACACATTCAATTCGAAATAATTTATGAACGCTGCTGCCAGTCCATTGAAGGAAGGTTCGTCATTGAAGTGAGATTTCTGGCATTTATATCTGTAGTTTCTTGAGGTGTGTCCTGGTTCATGTATTCGACTTTGGGATATGCTTGTTGATACACAGGAGCAACCATATCAAAGTTCCCTCTACTTGTATAAAAGATCATGTCACTGTCAACAGATCCTGATGAACGAATATGTCGTCTTGTTGTTGACGTATTGCTTCCAAGGCTAGACATTAGAAAAGAAATGATGACAGTAAGAATAACACAGCAACAGATTGAATAAAATTATCACTTGGTGTTGAAATATAAAAGTTCAAAATAAAACTTTTACTCTGAATGCTGACTTGGTGTCCAAGGAGTTGAATTTTGAGGATTATGGAATCCGTGAGGAGAAAATTCCAACCTAACAGACTCCATTTCCTTATTGTCAGGATCATTTAGATTTGAATGGACAGCTCTCATGCTGCCAGATTTGTTATACTCATTGTACGCTGCAATGCAAGGTGTAAGCTAAACTTTAGTTAACAACCAAGAAAGGAAATCAAACTTTTCTTGATTAACATTTATGATCAATCACAAGATTAGTTCCCTTAATCATTTACTAGAATAGATTACATAAATAAGTAAGTTACGTGGATCCAGTTTACCTCCTTTCTTGCCAAACATATTTTACAATCCTTCACATCGGCATCCATCAGTGCATCCAACATTAGCCTATAGTTAGTAGAACATGGCAGGAATCATAGAGAAAGCAAAGAAAATCTGCCATGAACAGATTCGAAGTTCGAGAACAGGCCTGGTAGCACTCGGAATATTTTTGCTGGCACATTGATTTCCTACAGTTGCAACCCTTTTTGTGTTTTCCTGCAATGGGAATCAGCTGATCCTCACCCACCTGTTGACACCCATTATGGTTTAAGAATCTAAAAATTAGCATGTACAATACTGTTAAGAGGTGATAACCTACTTGATGGTTTCTTGGAGGCTGTATAAGGTAATCAATCTTGGGGGGAAATGCAGATGGCTTTCGCTGTTCTATTTGTCTACGTGACTCGTCAACCGAATCTTCATAATCAAGTGTATTGAAGCATGCTTGGCAAGAACAAGTTTCGTCACAATAATATCCAGCAGAAAAGCACTCACAATAGCTGCAATAAAAAAATGTTCTTATCACCAGCAATTGCATACTTGACTTTATAATACAAATATAAGGCAAAACAATCATGTTTTCTTAGTAATGCCACACTTTAGAATTACCCATTACAAAACGTTATACACAGACTTCGGTGGAACATTTGAAAGGTTATGTCTGACCCTTTTCTATAATGTTAGAGAAATTTACACATCATAATTTATAACTCCCCATCTATTAAGGGAGCATTTTTAAACAACCTCTAACTTTTATTGGTAAACTGGAGCTTTGAGAACGTGGTCACATTGTCGTAGTTAAATGGGAAAAAGAGTAGTTGTCATAGTTAAATTAGCTTACAGATTCAGGCACTCGGACTTTCTACTCTTGCAGCGCTTACGGCTTTCGATGTTGTTGTTTGTACTCATGCCGGAACAATTAGAGAAAAACATGAATATAATAGGAAGCATTCACATAAAGAAGACTAATAGATAACACGAAGCAAAACCTTTCCTATTGGGGGTTCAATATATTATACTCATAACGTACTCTGTTGGTTTATTCAAATTTATCTTTGGAGAGTCTCTTTTTCAATATATAGTTATTGTCCCTGTTTCTAACATTTGGTCATGATCATGAATCCACCATATTGATACGTACACCCACAACAACAAGAATAGGAAACATGCAGTCTCAAACCAGATAAGGAACACATTACAAAAACAAGGATGAGAAAACATTTTAAAAGAACCAACCATATCATCTTTTACGACTTAATCATTGAAAACACACTTGACAACTTTCCTCCAATGTATCTCCCTTAGCCAAACCCTACATCTACTAATCGATCCCCTTATCTTGGTACAAATCTTCCCTTCACCATATCCATCCAGAGATTCATCATCAGAGTAAAACCTCAATCAATATCTTCTCATTTTCCCCCAAACTAAACAAATCTACATTCGGAAGATGACTCTAATTAATGGCATATATTAAAGGTACCGGTCAGCGCGCATATGTCGATAAGATTGTCATTTTTTCAAACTTTCAAATAGTTGTTAGTTATCTAATGTGTAGAAAATAGCTGAGAGTTAGTTAGCTCTATTTTATCTCTTCTATTGTTGCATGTATAATACCCACGTACTGGAGAAAGTAAAAACATATCAGAGGCTGCTGCACCAGGTCTCTTGGAAGATTTGGTGATCTCTCTTTGCTGCTCGTCTTCGGCCACCAAGTGGTAGGCAGCCCCCAAAGTGGGTGTGGGTTTCATGGCCAGAATCTGCGTTCTAATGACCG
>JAANYP010008754.1:0-2500 GCA_020465985.1 Centrapalus pauciflorus | reverse complement strand
GTGTCACTCCCTCATTTCTCAAAATTTTTGATTTCCCGCCTTTTTTCCATAATTAAATTTCTAATTTTTACTACTTCATTATATATTAAGAAACTATGAAATCTAATTCAAATACTTTCATATTTAATACATACAATTAAAAAAGGAAATATTTTAATACTAATCTAAATTTATTTCTAAGATAAAAATGTTAATATTTTGATGTTTAATTTCTAATCAAAACATATAACTTTTTTTTTATTTTACAAATATGATATTTTCTTGGTGTAGAAAAATCAAATGTAATCCATGATTTGTAAATTTGAGGATTCATGTTTATTTATTTATAAAACAACCATAAGAAATAAAGATTTGTAAGTGTAAGTTAATTATTTTAATCAAAGATTAGTGTTTATGTTACTTTTTATAAAATGGATTTAGCTTACATATTTTTGGTTCTTATTTAGAAAAAAAGTAACTGAAATAATTTGTATTAATAATTAGATAAACTAGATTCTTTTGAATTTTATGTAAATCGAGGACACAATTTTTCTTATAATTGAACTAATCTCACATGAGTATAAAAAAAAATAAAGTTAAGTTTAGTTAAAGGTTTTATGGATAATCTTTTTCTTGACATCCTACATAGATAGCATACAAAATCTTATAGTTGAAAAACATTATAAATGTTTAAGTTGAATTGAACTTTTGATAAACCAAATATATGTTTATATCTTATGCATATATTAATTGTGTATTTGTTTATAAGTTTATATTCTGAAATAAGTAATTAGTTTATATATAAATATAAGAAAATGTCTAGCGCTACGTGTCGCTTTATTTTCTCGCTTATTTTTTCATATATAGTTCTTCTTAATTAGTTATCTAATTTATTTTTAAAAATTGTAGTTAAATTATAATTAATTACCGCCTAATTTAACTCCTATAAATGAAAAATAATATTTTTAATGATTTAAATAACTTTCAAAATTGACTCGTAATGTTAGCTAATTATGCATTATTTTATATTTTTAAAAACTAAAAATAATGCAATATTTCATAATTTAATTTAAACTGTTGGGAAATAGTTTAAGTATACTCAAACTGTTAGTTAGACTTCTCATACTGTTAGTAGAATTTCTGTGTAAGTACAAAGTTCATGCTGCTAGTTGAAGAAACTCGAGCTGCCAGTATAAAAGTTCAAGCTGCCAGAGCAAAATAACTCAAGCTGCTCAGTTCATGCTGCCAAGTCATTCAAGCTGCTCAACAGTTTCATAAACAGAATGTGCTGATTTTCAGGGAAGATATTTACAAGAAGATTCCAGCATATCTACTATTAGAGAAGTCATAGCCCTTCAAGGAAACACGTCCATAAAGCAATATAAATAGACAGAAGATTGTATAGAAGATATACGCATAGAATAAGAGTTTTCTGCATATTTTGAGTCTGTAATTGCTTTATTGTTCAAGTTTTCTTAAGCCTCTAAGGTTGTAAAACCCTAAGAACAGTTTGTGTTCTTCGTCTAATCAAAACAGATTAGAGGTGATTGTAATCAGTGAATTCAGCTATACAAACAGTCTTGATTACTTCTTATGTTTTATGCTATTATTGATTCTGAAAGTTTTTGTCAAAATAATTAAGTGTTATTCCGCAAACTTCTTAATTAAACTTTGATTCAAAGCAAGATTATTGATTTATACTCTGATAAATTCAAATCAGTTAATCTTGGTTATTCATAATTTTCATAAGTTATAGATCCTGACAAGTGGTATCAGAGAAAACTTTATTTAAGATTAACTGATTTTCATAAGTTATAATTTTCATAATTTTCATAAGTTAAACATATTTAAATTTATTCTGTGTAAAAAATAAAATTTTATTTATACATAAAATCTAAAAATAAAAAGTTTTAAAAAGATGAGAAATGATAAATACTATTCATACATATTTAAAAATAGAAATTTTTTTAGTTATCTTTAATAACAATAGATAATACTATTTTCGTATCTTTTTAAGAAAAAAAATTAATATTTTTGCATGTAATTGACGTTTTGTGTAATATTTTGGTAAATATTAGTTATAAAATATCCACGTAATACGTGGGTTAGTAACTAGTTTATAACGCAAACAAAAATGGTGAATTACAAAAAAGGCAACGTATTATCATTTTTTTTATTTTGGACAACATATTAGTTTTTTTTAATTTGAAAAATATACTAATGAAAACACATCAATCAAAGTAATATTATTGATAAATTGTGCTGAGATGACGTACAATTTTTTCATTCAGTTAGAAAACTTTTTGACGTGTCATTTGACCATGTCGAACTATTTTAAAGAGTCAAAATTGCCCTCAATATATAGCTTCAAATATTGGTCATCCAAAATCCAAATGATGGACCGTCCGATCGACCATTTGTGTAACTTACTGAAGTTTATTTTTATTTTGTTTTTTAAAATTTATTGTGCATTTCAGAATGTGATTTTGATTAATTTTATACATGCATAATAGACAGTGCG
>JAANYP010008753.1:0-161386 GCA_020465985.1 Centrapalus pauciflorus | reverse complement strand
CTGGCAGAGCTTTCAGCGCGAGTTGGGGACGAGAGTTCAGTTGAGTACCGCGTACAGACCTCAGACAGACGGGCAGACAGAGCGGACGAATCAGACTCTCGAGGATATGCTCAGAGCTTGTGCGATTGATTTCAGTGGTAGTTGGGACGTTCACTTGCCGTTAGTCGAGTTTGCGTACAACAACAGCTATCATTCCTCCATCAAGATGGCTCCATTCGAGGCACTGTATGGGCGTAAGTGCCTAACCCCGGTGTGTTGGGGCGAGGTCGGCGAGCGACCTATCAGTGGGCCCGAGTTGTTGCAGGAGACGAGCGATAAAGTGGCGGTTATCCGCGAACATATGAGAGTGGCACAGAGCCGGCAGAAGAGTTATGCCGATCGTCGTCTGACTGAGCTCGAGTTCAGTGTTGGGGACCGCGTGATGTTGAAAGTATCGCCGTGGAAGGGAGTTATCAGATTCAGGCATCGAGGTAAGCTGAGTCCGCGATACATCGGTCCGTTCGAGATCATCGCCAGAGTTCGGGATCAGGCTTATAGACTGAGATTGCCTCCCGAGTTGGCCGGAGTCCACGATACATTTCATGTGATCCACCTGAGAAAGTGTTTGGCCAAAGATGATCAGTTTGTGCCGTTATCCGAGATCACCGTGGATTCTCATCTGAGGTATGTCGAGCAGCCCGAGGCTATTACTGATCGAAAGGTGAAGAGATTGCGGAATAAAGAGATCGCGCTAGTACTCGTCCAATGGAGGCATCACAAGGGTACTAGTGCCACCTGGGAGCCTGAGGCCGAGATGAGGAGCCGATATCCGCAACTATTCCCGAGTCCGAGCTAGATTCCGGGACGGAATCTTTTTAAGAGGAGAGGATTTGTAACATCCCTAATTTGAGCCTGGTACGTGGATTTAATTTATTGGCTCTTTATTTTAATATTACTGCGTTGGTCCAATTAAATTCTGTTTCGTGGATTTAACGTGTCGAGACCGAGTGATACGTGTCTCCGAGTTAATAATTAGTGGATTAATTATCTCCTTGAGATCGTGGATTTAATTGGGTCAGTTTGATATTAATAGTGAAAATTCGATATCGGGTTCGGAATTGTCGGGACCGGGCTTTCTAATAATAGAAAGTATATATGTATATGGATAATCTTGGACGTTTCTTTTTCCTTCTCCTTTACAAAATCAGAAAGTGTGTGTATGTGTGTTCGGTTCTGGAGCAGCAAAGGGTTGAGGCCAAATCAAAGATTTGTGGCAGAAATTTGGGTGTCTTCATTCTCCTTGTGTTCTTGAGCAAGTATAGGTAAGATTTTATGGTTTGGGTTGCTAAATTTGTGTGTGAAATGTGTTAAATTCGTGGGTTGGGTTCTGAGATATGTGGTTGAGTTATATGTTTATTTTGTGGGGTATTTTACGGTCTGGAAATCGAGCAAGGGAGGTAATACCTCTGGTTCTGCCATGGAAGTCGACTGGTACTGCTGCTGTTACCTCGTGAGCGCGGCCGCGATGGCCTCGGCGCGACCGCGATGGCGGCGCGACCGAGTTGCCTGGGCGCGGGCCCGCGATGCGGCGGGTTCTGTCGGGGGTTTTCGGGCGTGGACTGTTCGTTCGGGATGGTTCTGTGGGTTGTGTTTGTTTGCGATAAATATGTTTGAGATTGTTATCTATCGGTCGGGTTTATATTAACCTGTGGAGATCCGTGATATTTACAGGTTCGATCCGTCCGCGTTCTGAGCAGCGATAGAGTCCGAGTTTCGGTTGACTTTGGGTATTGGTGAGTACTCGAGTTCTTTTACAAATCGCGCATAGTTTTTTAAGAGTCAGTTATGTGATGTGATATGTGTATATGAGACAGAGATACGGCGCAGGTATGAGTTTCTCTACCCTATACGTGCTATATGTGTTTGAATTGCAGGTACCCGCGATATGTGATCGCGCAGGCTGACTGTCCCTAACCAGTCACGAGATATGAGGCTGTATATATACGGCAGAGATATTGCCAGGTCGCTCCTGTGCCTATGGAGTGGCTAACCGCTGCTGTGTGCGGCCTGTTAGCCGGGGAACGTGGTCCCCTTTCGAGCAGAGATATGTGTTATGCATAGAGTTGCATATGTGTGTTGAGATATACGTGCTGTGTATGTTATATGTGTTTACCTGCAGAGTCTAACCCTCGCGTACTCACGAGCTGTCCAGCTTACGTTTTCGAGTCCTGTGTGTGTCTCAGGCAGTTATACCGTGGGTTCGCAGCCGCAGCAGCCGAAGTAGGGATCGGGGCAGTTAGAATTGCGTGCGTCGACTGTTTTGTTGATAATAATCTTGGAACTGTTGTATCTGGTCTTCGTATGTATGTTAACAGTAATCAGTTGTGTATGTATGCCAGTGTTAGTTATGAGATGATGTACGTGACCTTCGTGTTAAAGTTTTTATTAATAGTGATTTTCCGCTAATCTTGTGACATGTGTACTTGAGATGTTTGCGATATTGCCACTTATGATTAAGTAATGACGTGGCATTTGTGTGAGAAATGTGGGTGTTACAAAGTGTGTGACTTAACTTCTTATTGTGTATAATTGTTTTTCTCAACCTTATTTTGCATAAAGTCAACATATGTTTTTTATTTTAGTGGCTGCACAAAGTAACCAAGAGATTGTTTGGTTTTGCGTTATGAACGAGATTATTAGCTTCTTAAGTTACAATAACGCAAATAATTGGTTTACAGTGTTTGTATTGCATACGTTAATAAGTGATTATTTGCGTTTAGAGTTAATTCTACCACACTTTTTCATAACTTAAAAAAATGTAGCTTATTTGTTTAATAAGTGATTATTTGATCATTTTACAAGTTAAAACGCAAATCCACACACTTAAAAAACTGATTATTTAATAATTTATGATATCAAACAGCAGAAGCTAAACCAAACACTACATTTCCGGCAGCACTTTTTGTTACACCTATTATCTGATTATTAGTATCCAAAACGTACAACATTTTTTCAAAAGCAAATCCAATCACCCTCTAAAAATCATAGGAAATCAATCATCTTCATAAAATATAAGAACCATTATTTGATTGGAACTTTGACGGACGTGATTGTTAAATTGACACATCGTAAAAAAACCAAGATAGAACATAATTTTTTTTTAAAAAGAGAAATTTATAAACCGGTGAATTAAACAAATTGTTTTTTGAAAAAAATTTCAAAATTATGTAAAATTTATGACTTTTGGTCATCAACCCGTTTGATCCGTTTGCTTGAACGGATTGAAATTGCGAGGTATGCTTTATGATGTAAATTTAAAACATACATGTTAGGATAAAAATATGTTTAGTATTATGACTTTCAACATTATGAATAAGAGTATGTAAAGATTCCAATAATCTATCTATACTATTAAAAGAGTAACTATACTCAATTCTGGTGAAGCCACGTGTCATCACCATGAATCGACACGTGGCATTTATAGGTTTTATATATTTATCCAAATCTACTAACTTATTAATAATAATATAATATAACAAAAATTTTAAAAAATATATAAGAAAATAATACTATTCATATATATTTAGAAATATATAAAAATAGGTCATAATAAATAATAAAATCATTCTTATATACTTTTTGTTTAAAAATAATAATATTTATTCATTTACCTTTTAATTCATTATATTTTATATATATTAAAAATATCCGTGTAATACACGGGTAATAAACTAGTCTTATAATATAGAAGAATAAACGATTAAAGTTATATATATATATATATATATATATATATATATATATATATATATATATATATATATATATATATATATATATTATAAAGAGACAAAATTGTGGATGATAACTTTTCCTTCTCTTTTACCAAGTGAAGAAGCAACAACTAACAATGATTTAATAAATATGTAATAGTGTGTTTTTGTGTATAAATAGAACTTACGTCATACGAATAGAATGCAGAGAGAAATATATGTAAAAAGCTTTACAAGTCTTGGTGATTGAGTGATATCTAAATTCTGTTAATTATAACACGTTATCAGCACGAAAAGCTTTACAAATTAATCAAGAAAACGGAACGAGGTATGTAGTTGTTTAAAATTATAAAACATAATAGAAGATAATTATCAATACAATCATTAAAAGACATCTTATGGACTACCAACATTTATTTATTGTTACCAACATTTATTTATGACTAATAACATCTTATTTATGTATACTAACTTTTATTATGTAATCTAACAATCTAACATTTATACTAACATTTCGTTACGTATACTAACTTTTATTTATGCAATCTAAATTTCTAACATTTATCTATGCTTACTAACATTAATTCTGTCACTAACATTTATTTATACGTTGGTTTATTAATGTGTACTAACATCTATTTATGTTATTAATTTTTCTTTACTGATCTGATTCATATTTTATAAATTGTTTTATGCACAAACAATATTAATAATTTATATTGTAATAATTATTTTACACCAAATAAATTTGTCTTTTAATCATTTTATTTTATAATTTTTATTTACAACGGCTACATAACCGTTGCAACGTTCAAAAATCCGACCGTTTCGATGGCTCGATTTTTTCCTATAAATACCACAACACTAAACCTCATTATTTCACAAAATCGTTCTTCTTCTTGTTTGAAATTTTGTTTTCTTAAATGGTTAAAGAATGAAGATGCCTCTCACGTTTTTAATTTTCTTTATTGTAACACTCTCAATACTTTTATACTCTTTGCTACAACTTTCATTCGATGAGATGTACCCTTTTCTAATTATGTTTTCATTTACGATGCTTCCATTGTTATGTGTTGCGATATTGATTGAAATAAATTAATGCTAATTTATGTTGTTAAATATTTTTTTGATAGTTATAAAATGGCAAACCTTGTTAAGCTTGAATTTGCTGCACTAGACGTTAGCGGGATCAACTACATGTCATGGACAATATATGTGAAAATGCATCTTGAATTAATGGGAATTTTGGATACTATAAGCGAGAACAATAATTGTTCTTCACAAGAAAAGGCAAAATCAAATGTGTTTCTACGCAAACATATTGATTATATGCTAAAATTTGAAAATTTGAGCACAAATGATCCAAGCATTCTTTGGAAAGATTTGAAAGAAAGGTTTGATCATCAAAGGGAAGTTTTACTTCCAGCTGCAGAGATGAGTGGAGAAATTTGAGGTTTCAAGACTTTAAAAAGGTTAATGAGTATACCTCAGCTTTGTTCAAGATATGTTCACAGTTAAGATTTTGTGGACAAGTTGTTACTGATGCAGACATGTTGGAGAAAACTTACTCCACGTTTCATGTGTCAAACATTATTCTGCAACAACAATATCGCATGCAGAAATTTACAAGATATTCTGAACTCAATTCAGTCTTCCTTGTTGCTGAACAAAATAATGAGCTTCGGATGAAAAATCATCAGTCTCGTCCTACAGGATCAGTAGCGTTTCCTGAAGCAAATGCTACGAATAAAAGTGATCCTAAAGATAATACACGTGGACAAGGACGAGGGCGAGAATTTGGCCGTGGTCGTGGCTATAATAAAAACCTTAATTATAGGAATAATCATGGCTATGGTTACAACTATAAATATGGAAAAAGTCATTCTCAGGGCCGTGGACGTGGACATGGTTATAACAATGCTCCACGAGATAATAAATCTCAATCACATGGAAATCCTAAGAACAATGAAGCAAAAACTATTGCTTCTCAGGGTCCTGAAGATCCTTGCTTCAGATGATAGGTCACTGGTCAAGAACTTGTCGAACAGCACCACATCTCTGTCAGCTGTGTCAAGATTCTCTTAAAGGAAAAGAGAAAGAAGTAAATTTTAAAGATCACCCTAATGATTCGGTACCTGAACTAAATGCTTCAGATTTATTTGATGATTTAGATATATAATAGTGTGACTATGTTTCATTTTTCTAGATATGTTTTATTTCATCTTATCATGTAATACACTTCCTAATCTTATAATAATATAACATGATTCTACTTAACAATTTTTATCTTAAATAATCATTAATTTGTTTTTCTTATTTATTTTTTTTAGAAGTTTAAAATGAATTTCATCGAAGAACTGTATGAAGCAAACTTTGGAGATATCTGTATACCAGACAGTGGTGCCACACACACAATTTTTAGAACGAAGAAAATTTTTTCTGAACTAAAGCCAACTAACAACCATACATACCATATCAGGTCCTGTAGATCTAATTGAAGGAAGTGGAAATGCCCATTTTATATTACCAAATGGTACAAAGTTTTAATAGATAATGCTCTATTTTCACCAAAATCTAAAAGAAATTTGCTGAGTTTCAATGACATACACTGAAATGGATATGGTACTCAGACTGTGACAATAGAGAATAAGAAATTTATGCATATAACCGATAAAAACCATGTACTGGAAAAACTGCCAACACTCAATTCTGGTTTACATTATACATATATAAGTATGGTTGAATCCAACATGGTGGTAAAAGAAAAATATTGTGATCCTGGAGTGTTGAGTTTGTGGCATGACAGATTAGGTCATCCAGGAACAACCATGATGCAAAGGATAATTGAAGGTACCAATGGACATCCACTGAAAAGCCTGAAGATCTCTCAAACAGGTAACTTGGCTCCATGTACATCTTGTTCTCTTGGAAAACTTATTGTGAAACATTCACCAACTAAAATTGAAAAGGAAAATCCTATGTTTCTTGAAAAAATTCAAGGTGATATATGTGGACCAATTCATCCATCATGAGGACCTTTCAGATACTTCATGGTTTTAATAGATGCATCAAGTCGATGGTCTCACGTTTGTTTATTATCAACTCGTAATGTGGCATTTGCAAAATTTTTGGCTCAGATCATTAAATTAAGGGCGCATTTTCATGATTATACCATTAAAAGGGTGAGACTTGATAATGCTGGTGAATTACGTCTCAAGCTTTTAATGACTATTGCATGTCTGTTGGAATTAGTGTTGAACATCCAGTTGCTCATGTTCATACACAAAATGGTTTAGCTGAATCATTAATTAAACGTCTTCAGCTAATAGCTAGACCATTAATAATGAAAACAAAACTCCCTATTTCTGTTTGGGGACATGCAATTTTACATGCTGCATCACTGATTCGTCTAAGACCAAGTGCATATCATAAATTTTCTCCTCTACAATTTGCTTTTGGTCAAGAACCAAACATTTCCCATCTTTAAATTTTTGGGTGCACAGTATATGTGCCTATTGCACCACCACAACGTACAAAAATGGGTCCTCAAAGAAGATTGGATATATATGTTGGGTATGAAACACCTTCTATTGTAAGATATCTTGAACCGCTAACTGGTGATGTTTTCACAGCACGTTTTGCTGATTGCCACTTTAATGGGACAATTTTACCAGTATTAGGGGGAGAAAAGAAAAACAAAGAAAAGCATGTTTCATGGTGTGAACCTGTGACGTCCTCATATTTTGATAGTATAATTGAAATCACCAGGATCAACACACAACCCAATGAATAACATGATAATTAAAATTGATGCTTAATTCCGATTTCAGCAGTTCCACACTAAAGCAATAGATATAAGTGTCTACAGTGATAAAGTCTAACTATTACAACATCATATAGTGTTTTTAAAGTCATGAAATCCCAGCTCTAAAGCTATATCGTCCATGTATCAAAGTAGCTTCTAGGACACCAAGATGTGAACTAAATTGCCTACGAAGAAGGTCCAGCTACACCTTTGCCTTTGCCTGAAAACAATGTGAGTCAACAGTAAGCTAATTTTCTTAGTGAGATAACATATTATACATTCAACAATTATTTCTTTACAAGCATAGTGTGAAAACAGGCAGTGTAAGCCTCGTAGTATGTGAAAACCATGCAGTGCAAACCTGGGGTTGGCAGTTCAAATGCTGATCAGGGATGTGCCGAACCTGACTAGGATAACGAGTGGGATGATCAGTCCCCGACAGTGGCCTGCTGTCAGCCCCAGTCCAGGTCGCATCAGATTGTGAAGTAATGATCATGCAGTGCAAGCATGATGTAGATAGATGCACTTTCAAACGAACGTTGGCTACATGTGTGTTACATGTCAAGTACGAGCGTGCATCATAACAACAAATCATTCATGAGTGCCAATTGATGTATATGAACAATGTGAACATGCCATTGAATATGTAAAATGTGAATGCAAAGACAATAAATGTTAGGATGATAATCTATTACTCACACTGGTTTGTACAGTGTGAATTGTCTCTGAATCAATGTGTGTTTGATAACACCACAATAATTTGTCAAGTCAGTGTAATAGTGATTTAATGTCAGTAATTGCTTAAAACTTAACTTCTGCAAATTAAATGAAATTTGAACTGAATTCGGACCATATCCGAAACCGGATGGTCCGAAATCCGGATGGTCCAAGGTCCATCACTTGTAAGCTATTTTGTACACCATTCCTCCGAATTCGGATGGTACCTTGATCCGAATTGGGATGGGTCCGAATTGGGTAGGGTTCCGAATTGAGTGTTGGTCCGAATTGGGTGGGGATCCGAATTGGGTAAGGGTCCGGATTGGGATGAACCCGAATTCGGATGCTCCGAACCGAGTTCATCAGGTCCGAGTTCTTAATTAATTATTTTCTAACATTTTCAGGAAATACTTTTGACTATTTTTGCATGTTTTTTTGTATCTAAAATTGCAGATATGAATTTAAATACACTCTTTCCACTTATAACATGTCATTTTGTACCAAAATATTCCATATTTGTGTCCATTTTTCATCAAGTCGATGAACACACACACTAAAACACACACTAACTTCAAAATCATACTTAGAAATGGAATTAGAACCTAAAATTTGGTTCATTGCATCACTACTACTCGATTTTAACATTGCAACAAAAACATATAACATGCAATAACATTTGTGATCACAAGCCTATGATTTAGTTTACATCAAAACTGAACCAAAACTCTAAAAATTCGTAAATCTGAGCAAGTGTTGCCTTGATTTGTTGATTGCAGTAGTTATCGTTTTGAATTTGCAACTTGTATCCAACTTTTTAGCCTCCAATTTAATGATCTTTGATGTCTTTGATTTCCAATTGAAAAGAAACCGTGGGTTTCTTTTAGAGAGAGAGAGGAGAGAGAAACGAGAGAGTGTAGAGAGAGAAAGTGAATGACCATAATGAGGGTTTTCTCCCCTTTTTATTTGTTATTTTGACCTATTTGCACATTACACCCATCAACTTCGTATTTTTCTCAATCAAACCGATTTTAAATGTCCGGATCGGTTTCTTATTGTTTGCTTGCTCAAAAAACAACGATGAGGATTTTTCCTCATCTTTTCTCATTTTTAAAATTGTGATCGAAATTCGTTTAAATTGACTTAATAATCCATTACAATAATTGAGTCTTAAATGATAAATTACATGTACTTAAAAAGTAGGGATGTTACAGCATGGGCTCCACCATGCCTAAACTTCGTCCGCGAAGTCATGCTGTACTTAGTCTTCATGTCTTCCTCAGATTCCCAAGTGTGGTTAGCTCCCTTATGATGCTTCCACTTGACCAGCACCATCTTGATTTCCTTGTTCCGAAGTTTCTGGATTTTTGTTTCCAAAATGCACTCCGGCTCATCAATGAACCTTAGCCGTTCGTCAACCTTAATTTCTGAATGGTCAGTCCATGGTTCCCTCTCGGGCACCAGACTTTTTCTTAAGTATCCAATGTGAAAGACCGGGTGAACACCTGACAATTCCTCCGGCAAGTCCAAATGATAGGACTGATTTCCAACTTTTTCAATGATGCGAAAGGGTCCTACAAATCGAGGAGATAACTTTCCTCGCTTTACGAATCTTGTAACACCTTTCATCGGAGAAACCTTTAAGTAGACCCAATCATCCTTCTGAAATTCTATGGCTTTGTGACGGCGATCGTGATAATTCTTTTGTCGATCTTGCTCCGTTTTCATGTATAGTCGAATGAGCTAGATTTTTTCATTTGTTTCTTGCAATAAGGCTGGCCCAGCTATTGGAGTTTCTCCTGTTTCCCTCCAACAAGTTGGAGTCCTACACTTTCTTCCGTACAGGAACTCGAATGGTGCCATTTTGATTGTGGAATGGTAACTGTTGTTGTAGGAGAATTCAACTAATGGGAGTTGATCGTCCCAGTTACCACCCAAATCCATGACACAGGCTCTGAGAATGTCTTCTAAAGTTAAAATCGTTCTTTCACTTTGCCCGTCAGATTGGGGTCTATAAGCAGTACTCATTGCGATACGAGTACCAAGACCGTTTTGCAGAGCAGCCCAGAAGTTGGAAGTGAATCGACTACCTCGGTCAAAGACAATAGACTTAGGCACACCATGCCTGATGACGATTTCATTCATGTAGATCTGGGCAAGACGGTCCAGTGAATAGGTTTCTCGAATAGGAATCAAATGAGCAGATTTTGTTAATCGGTCAACAATGACCCAAATGGCATCATGTTGACGACGAGTTTTGGGCAGCTTTGTTATGAAATCCATAGTAATATGGTCCCACTTCCATTCTACGATAGGAAGAGGTTGCATACTGCCATAGGGTTGTTGGTGCTCTGCTTTGACTAGTCTGCAAGTTCTGCACTTCTCCACAAATTGCCCAACGTCTCTTTTTAGTCCTGGCCACCAGAAATCCGCTTTCAGGTCGTTGTACATTTTTGTGCTACCAGGATGAATTGAGAACTTAGATTGGTGAGCTTCTTCTAATATTACTTCTCGCATGTTCCCGAACTTAGGAACCCATATTCTGCCGTATACACCTTTGAGTCCGGTTCCATCATCTTGCAGTAGTGGTAATTGAATTCTGACATCCTCATCCCTTACATTCTCCTCCTTTAGAGCCTGCAGTTGAGCTGCTTTTACATCATCAATAATAGTGGACGTCAGAATTGTAGAAGTCAAGGCATAACAGTACGCCTTGCAGTATGCTTTCCTACTTAGGGCATCAGCCACTACGTTGGCTTTCCCTGGATGGTATAAGATCTCGCAGTCGTAATCTTTGATCTGCTCCGTAGACCTTCTCTACCTCATATTCAAGTCCTTCTGACTGAATATGTACTTTAAACTTTTGTGGTCGGTGTAGAGTTGACACTTGGTTCCATACAAGTAATGCCTCCAAAGTTTGAGAGCGAATGTGACAGCAGTTAGCTCTAGGTCATGAGTAGAGTAATACTTCTCGTGCGGTTTGAGCTGTCTAGAAGCATATGATATAACATTTCCTCTTTGCATCAGCACTGCTCCTAAACCCATGCCTGATGCATCTGTATAGACAACAAAGTCCTCGTTCCCTTCAGGCAGGGCTAAAACAGGTGCTTCACTTAGTAACTTCTTCAATTCATCAAAGGCTGCTTGTTGTTCTTCTTTCCAAAAGAAAGTTGTATTCTTGCAAGTCAAATTGGTAAGAGGAACGACGATTTTGGAGAAGTCTTTGATGAATCGACGGTAATAACCGGCCAATCCCAGGAAGCTACGAATCTCGGAGGCGTTGCGAGGTGATTTCCAGTTCTGGATAGCATCGATCTTTGCAGGATCAACAGCAATCCCAGCACCAGATATCACGTGCCCCAAGAGTTGGATCTGAATCGAATGTTTAGAAGGAACAAGTTAACAGAAGTTTGTAGTTAAATATAAGGATCAAGAATTTGTTTCGAATGTTGAGACGTACCTGCCTCAACCAGAATTCACATTTCGAGAATTTGGCATAAAGTCGCTCTTTACGCAGTAACTCTAGCAATTCTCTTAGATGTGTTGCATGATCCTCTTTGGTCTTTGAATAGATAAGAATGTTATCAATGAACACGATGACAGATTTGTCGAGCATTGGCCGGAAGACTCTGTTCATGAGATCCATGAAAGAAGCCGGCGCATTCGTAAGACCGAACGACATTACCAAAAACTCATAGTGTCCGTAACGAGTTCTGGAAGCCGTTTTAGGAATGTCGTCTGGATGCACTTTAAGTTGATAATAACCCGAACGAAGATCAATCTTCGAGAAGTAACTTGCGCCTTGTAACTGGTCGAAGAGATCATCAATCCGGGGCAACAGATATTTGTTTTTGATTGTCACTTTGTTGAGTTCGCGGTAATCGATGCACATGCGTAATGTGTCATCCTTCTTTTTGACAAACAGAACAGGAGCGCCCCAAGGAGATGAACTTGGGCGGATAAAACCTTTGTCAAGTAGCTCCTGTAACTGCTTCATCATTTCCTGCATTTCTGCAGGGGCTAAACGATAGGGAGCCTTTGCTATTGGAGCAGCTCCCGGAACAATATCAATGCGGAATTCCACTTGACGATCAGGTGGAAATCCCGAGATATCTTCTGGAAACACATCTGGAAATTCTGAAACAACGGGAACGGTGGAAGGAGATTGAACTTCAGCCTTTGCATCAACAGCATAGGCTAAGTAAGCTGAACAACCCTTAGCAATGTGCTTTCGGGCTTTTGCAATTGAAATGAGGCATAAGTCGCCTTTGTGTCTGTCACCGTAAATACAAATATCTCGGCCCTCAGGAGTGGTAATCTTGATCACTCTTTTCTTGCAAACAATCTGGGCCTCGTTATGAACCAACCAGTCCATCCCTACTATAACATCAAACTTCCCGAACTCCATGGGAATTAAATCTATGTTGAATACTACATCTTCTACAAGTAATGTGCAATTCATATATACCTTGTCTGCCTTAACTAACATGTTAAGTTTGGAAGTAGGCATATTAAATTCATGAGAAAATGAAGTGGAGACAAATGAACGGTTGGCTCCGGAATCAAACAGAATGCGTGTGGGAATTGAGTTTATAAAGAACGTACCAGTGACCACCTCCGGGTCATCTTTTGCTTCTTCAGCAGTGATTTGGAATGCCCTTGTTGGAGCCCTCTGAGATTGATCCCTGCGAGCAGTGGAAGCTGCCGAAGATCTTGTCCTTGATTGTTGAGCACTCTGATTTTGTGGGGGTTTTGGGCAGTTCCTTGCAAAATGGCCAAGTCTGTGGCAGTTGTAGCATGCATCGTCTTTTCGAGGACAATGCTCCCAGTGATGGCCCTTCTGCCCACAACAGAAGCAATACATGTCTTGAGGACGAGCAATGACACGAAATGCACGCCGCAGTGGAAAAATATGGGTCCGTATATTTCCAGATAAACCAGTTACAGTAAGACCCGCAGAAACACGTAAGGGTTCAGGTAAAGGCTCTCCTGAATATTGGGTAGCTGTTGTTAAACCAGTGCACTCTCCAGAGTGCGATTTCCTGCACCTCCTGCAGTCTCTCATTTCAGAACTGGCTGAAAAGACCTTTCCCTTCTTGGGCGAAGAAGATGGTTGATTAGATTGAGGAGAGGATCGGGAAGATCCAGACTCCCGCTGCCTTTTTGGCGGCGACGGTTGAGTCGGTGCTGCGGCGATTGAACCGATGACATATCCGGATAACAAGACGATCTGCTCAACATTTCGAGCAGCCTCCAGTAAACCAGCAAACGTTGTATAGCGAACCCCACTCATGGTTCGATGAATCTCATAGTCTAACCGGCCTCAAACCGGGCTATCTTTCTCTCTTTCGTGTCGACTTGGTGAGGTGCAAACAAGCTTAATCGGGTGAACTCGACGGCGTATTGTGTAACCGTCTTCGTTCCTTGAGTCAAATTCAGAAATTTCACCTTGAGGCGTCGCTTCTCGTCGGCCAGACAGTACTGCTAAGAAAACACTTCTTTGAATTCATTCCAGGACATGTGTGACACTACCTCCATCGTCAACACATTAGTCATAGCATCCCACCACATCACTGCATCTCTTGCAAACATTGCAGTTGCAAATCTGACCATGTCCTTTTCAGTGCAGTCGCTGATTCGGAAAGTTCGTTCTGTGGTGGTGATCCACTCCAATGCTATGACGGCATCCCCAGTCCCATCAAAAGTAACAGCTCCGTTACTTTTGAAGTTCTTAAACCTACAACCCCTTGACTTGTTAAAAGACCCATTGTCTCCTTGTCTTTCCTCTTGATCGTCCTGTTGTTGTTGTTCTTTATTCTTTCTTTTATCAGTCTTTCTCTTGGCTTCGGCCTCGTCTCTGGCCCTTAATTGATCAGCAAATGACTGAGCCTGCTCAGCCATTCTTTTGGACCGTAACTCATTATTCTGTTCCATGAGAGCTTGCATCATCTGGAACATCTGTTGAGGAGTCATATCTTCTCCTGACATGTTCTGAAATATAACAATTTATATTTAGAACATTTGGTTGTAAGTCCTAAGTGTTTACAGTTAACGTTTATTTGTCCTCGTGTGCATGTCAATCCTATCTTAGTTCAGATTATTTCCTAGGAGTTCATTCTAATATCATAACCTAAGTTTGAGTCAAAGTCTTCGCGGACACTTGAAACCTCAAACTAATGCTCTGATACCAAACTGTGACGTCCTCATATTTTGATAGTATAATTGAAATCACCAGGATCAACACACAACCCAATGAATAACATGATAATTAAAATTGATGCTTAATTCAGATTTCAGCAGTTCACACTAAAGCAATAGATTTAAGTGTCTACGGTGATAAAGTCTAACTATTACAACATCATATAGTGTTTTTAAAGTCATGAAATCCCAGCCCCAAAGCTGTATCGTCCATGTACCAAAGTAGCTTCTAGGACACCGAGATGTGAAATAAATTGCCTAGGAAGAAGGTCCAGCTACACCTTTGCCTTTGCCTGAAAACAACGTGAGTCAACAGTAAGCTAATTTGCTTAGTGAGATAACATATTATACATTCAACAATTATTTCTTTACAAGCATAGTGTGAAAACAGGCAGTGTAAGCCTCATAGTATGTGAAAACCATGCAGTACAAGAATGAGGTTGACAGTTCAAATGCTGATCGTGGATGTGCCGAACCTGAACAGCATAACGAGTGGGACGATCAGTTCCCAACAGTGGCCTGCTGTCAGCCCCAGTCCAGGTCGCATCAGATTGTGAAGTAATGATTATGCAGTGCAAGCATGATGTAAATAGATGCACTTTCAAACGAACGCTGGCTACATGTGTGTTATATGTCAAGTACGAGTGTGCATCATAACAACAAATCATTCATGAGTGCTAATTGATGTATATAAACAATGTGAACATGCCATTGAATATGTAAAATGTGAATTTGAAGACAATAAATGTTAGGATGATAATTTGTTACTCATAGTGGTTTGTACAGTGTGAATTGTCTCTGAATCAATGTGTGTTTGATAACACCACAATGATCTTTCAAGTCAGTGTAATAGTGATTTAATGTCAGTAATTGCTTAAAACTTAACTTCTACAAATTAAATGAAATTTGAACTGAATTAAGACCATATCCGAAT
Organism: Centrapalus pauciflorus; assembly: GCA_020465985.1. Classification (NCBI taxonomy): domain Eukaryota; kingdom Viridiplantae; phylum Streptophyta; class Magnoliopsida; order Asterales; family Asteraceae; genus Centrapalus; species Centrapalus pauciflorus. Next base: position 145,983 of record JAANYP010008753.1, on the reverse strand, counting down.
TCGGATGGTCAAAAATCCAGATGGTCCGAGGTCCATCACTTGTAATCTATTCTGTACACTATTCATCCGAATTCGGATGGTACCTTGATCCGAATTGGGATGGGTCCGAATTGGGTAGGGGTTCGAATTGAGTGTTGGTCCGAATTGGGATGGGTCCGGATTGGGTGGGGGTCCGAATTGGGTAAGGGTCCGGATTGGGATGAACCCGAATTCGGATGGTCCAAACCGAGTTCATCATGTCCGAGTTCTTAATTTATTATTTTCCAACATTTTCCAAGAAATACTTTTGACTATTTTTGCTTGTTTTTTTTTGTATCTAGAATTGCATATATGAACTTAAATACACTCTTTCCACTTATAACATGTCATTTTGTACCAAAATATTCCATATTTGTGTCCATTTTTCATCAAGTCGATGAAAACACACACTAAAACACACAAAACTTCAAAATCATACTTAGAAATGGAATTAGAACCTGAAATTTGGTACATTGCATCACTACTACTCGATTTTAACATTGCAACAAAAACATATAACATGCAAAAAACATCTGAGATCACAAGCCTATGATTCGGTTTACATCAAAACCGAACCAAAACTTTCAAAATTCGTAAATCTGAGCAAGTGTTACCTTGATTTGTTGATTGTAGTAGTTATAGTTTCGAATTTGCAACTTGTATCCAACTTTTTAGCCTCCAATTTAATGATTTTTAATGTCTTTGATTTCCAATTGAAAAGAAACCGTGGGTTTCTTTTAAAGAGAGAGAGGATAGAGAAACGAGAGAGTGCAGATAGAGAAAGTGAATGACCATAATGAGGGTTTTCTCCCCTTTTTATTTGTTATTTTGACCTATTTGCACATCACACCCCTCAACTTCGTATTTTTCTCAATCAAACCAATTTTAAATGTCAAGATCAAAATTACCACGTAAGATTAACTGGTTTGAATAAATCAGAGTGTAAACCAATAACCTTGTATTGAATCAAAGTCCAATTAAAAAGTTTGCGGAATAACACTTAATTGTTTTAAGAAAACTTTCAGAATAAATAACAAATAAATATGATCAAAAATCAAATCTTTTATATTTCCAAACTCACTGATTACAATCACCTCTAATCTGTTTGATTAGACGAAGAACACAGACTGTTCTTAGGGTTTTACAACCTTAGAGGCTTGAGAAACTAAATCAGAAAGCAATTACAATTGAAGCACAAAATTACAGAACTTGCACGTACAAACTTACAATAGAAAGACCTAGTCTATCTATATATATAGCCTTCTGATTTGTTTCCTTGAGGAACTTTGATTTCTCTGGTAGTAAATATGCTTGGAAGATATTCAAATCTTGAAATATAAATCACTTCCTGAATTGCAGCAATTTCTGTTGTTATTCTGTTGAGCAGCTTGAACTTTTAACTCTGGCAGCTTGAACTTCTGAACTAGCTGCTCGAACTTATTCAACTAACAGCTTGACCCACTAACAGTCTGAGAAATCTAACTAACAGCTTGACATACTTAGAATATTTCCCAACAATCTCCCCCTAACTTAAATTCTTTATACAAGACTTTAGGTTTCTATATAAATAAGGAAATAAAACTGAGTAAAACTGTTATATACAAACTAAGGCATCCAAAAACTTACAATTGTGAAAGTTTCTGCCTTATTTCCTCTATGAAGTCTCTCTTCAACTCCTCTTTATCACAGTTAATCTTCATTGAGCTCATTTGGAGAAGCCAAGCCTTTGGCAGATTGAGAAATTCAAAATTGCAGAACCTGCTGGATCCGTCTGCAAGCTTGAGTCTATATGTCATAGATTTGGCATATAAATCAGCCTGTACAATCTTCATATCCTTGGAAGCTTCTATTTCTACTCTTGTAGACTCTAGATCAAAAATGCTTCTAAGATCTTTTACATTTCGTTGAACCCAGACGCATTGAGATCTTGAATGACTGACAGTTCCAATATGATGCATTCTTGTCAGTTCATCTCTAGTTAGTCTTTGTGCCAGCTGAACTAGGCTCTTATACTCTTCTTCTGGACCAGCCTCTCTTCTGATTACAAAAAGATAGTCTAAACCAATGTCATCCATTGATTTAGCATACCAGTAAGTAATAGGAGGTTTAGAAAAGTCATACTGATCCAGGGCCTTTTCGATTTCCATTGCCTTTTGTAACTGTTGTTCAAACAACACTCTCTTAACCTGATCAAACTTTGCTTGATGAACGATTTCAGAAGCAGGATCACTAGCAGCAGCTTGAACTGGTTCTTGTGGTCCTTGGACTTGCTGGGAGGATTTGGATGCTTTTTCTTTTTCTTTCTCTTTGTCATATACAGCCTGAAGCTTTTATGTTGACCATGACTGGTTTGAATAAATTAGAGTGTAAACCAATAACCTTGTATTGAAACAAAGTCCAATTAAGAAGTTTGCGGAATAACACTTAATTGTTTTAAGAAAACTTTCAGAATAAATAACAAATAAATATGATCAAAAATCAAATCTTTTATATTTCCAAACTCACTGATTACAATCACCTCTAATCTGTTTGATTAGACGAAGAACACAGACTGTTCTTAGGGTTTTACAACCTTAGAGGCTTGAGAAACTAAATCAGAAAGCAATTACAATTGAAGCACAAAATTACAGAACTTGCACGTACAAACTTACAATAGAAAGACCTAGTCTATCTATATATATAGCCTTCTGATTTGTTTCCTTGAGGAACTCTGATTTCTCTGGTAGTAGATATGCTTGGAAGATATTCAAATCTTGAAATATAAATCACTTCCTGAATTGCAGCAATTTCTGTTGTTAATCTGTTGAGCAGCTTGAACTTTTAACTCTGGCAGCTTGAACTTTTGAACTAGCTGCTCGAACTTATTCAACTAACAGCTTGACCCACTAACAGTCTGAGAAATCTAACTAACAGCTTGACATACTTAGAATATTTCCCAACAATCTCCCCCTAACTTAAATTCTTTATACAAGACTTTAGGTTTCTATACAAATAAGGAAATAAAACTGAGTAAAACTGTTATATACAAACTAAGGCATCCAAAAACTTACAATTGTGAGAGTTTCTGCCTTATTTCCTTTATGAAGTCTCTCTTCAACTCCTCTTTATCATAGTTAATCTTCATTGAGCTCATTTGGAGAAGCCAAGCCTTTGGCAGATTGAGAAATTCAAAATTGGAGAACCTGCTGGATCCGTCTGCAAGCTTGAGTCTATATGCTTCTAAGATCTTTTACATTTCGTTGAACCCAGACGCATTGAGATCTTGAATGACTGACAGTTCCAATATGATGCATTCTTGTCAGTTCATCTCTAGTTAGTCTTTGTGCCAGCTGAACTAGGCTCTTATACTCTTCTTCTGGACCAGCCTCTCTTCTGATTACAAAAAGATAGTCTAAACCAATGTCATCCATTGATTTAACATACCAGTAAGTAATAGGCGGTTTAGAAAAGTCATACTGATCCAGGGCCTTTTCGATTTCCATTGCCTTTTGTAACTGTTGTTCAAACAACACTCTCTTAACCTGATCAAACTTTGCTTAATGAACGATTTCAGAAGCAGGATCACTAGCAGCAGCTTGAACTGGTTCTTGTGGTCCTTGGACTTGCTGGGAGGATTTGGATGTTTTTTCTTTTTCTTTCTCTTTGTCATATACAGCCTGAAGCTTTTATGTTGACCATGACTGGTTTGAATAAATTAGAGTGTAAACCAATAACCTTGTATTGAAACAAAGTCCAATTAAGAAGTTTGCGGAATAACACTTAATTGTTTTAAGAAAACTTTCAGAATAAATAACAAATAAATATGATCAAAAATCAAATCTTTTATATTTCCAAACTCACTGATTACAATCACCTCTAATCTGTTTGATTAGACGAAGAACACAGACTGTTCTTAGGGTTTTACAACCTTAGAGGCTTGAGAAACTAAATCAGAAAGCAATTACAATTGAAGCACAAAATTACAAGACTTGCACGTACAAACTTACAATAGAAAGACCTAGTCTATCTATATATATAGCCTTCTGATTTGTTTCCTTGAGGAACTCTGATTTCTCTGGTAGTAGATATGCTTGGAAGATATTCAAATCTTGAAATATAAATCACTTCCTGAATTGCAGCAATTTCTGTTGTTATTCTGTTGAGCAGCTTGAACTTTTAACTCTGGCAGCTTGAACTTTTGAACTAGCTGCTCGAACTTATTTAACTAACAGCTTGACCCACTAACAGTCTGAGAAATCTAACTAACAGCTTGACATACTTAGAATATTTCCCAACAATCTCCCCCTAACTTAAATTCTTTATACAAGACTTTAGGTTTCTATATAAATAAGGAAATAAAACTGAGTAAAACTGTTATATACAAACTAAGGCATCCAAAAACTTACAATTGTGAAAGTTTCTGCCTTATTTCCTCTATGAAGTCTCTCTTCAACTCCTCTTTATCACAGTTAATCTTCATTGAGCTCATTTGGAGAAGCCAAGCCTTTGGCAGATTGAGAAATTCAAAATTGCAGAACCTGCTGGATCCGTCTGCAAGCTTGAGTCTATATGTCATAGATTTGGCATATAAATCAACCTGTACAATCTTCATATCCTTGGAAGCTTCTATTTCTACTCTTGTAGACTCTAGATCAAAAATGCTTCTAAGATCTTTTACATTTCGTTGAACCCAGACGCATTGAGATCTTGAATGACTGACAGTTCCAATATGATGCATTCTTGTCAGTTCATCTCTAGTTAGTCTTTGTGCCAGCTGAACTAGGCTCTTATACTCTTCTTCTGGACCAGCCTCTCTTCTGATTACAAAAAGATAGTCTAAACCAATGTCATCCATTGATTTAGCATACCAGTAAGTAATAGGAGGTTTAGAAAAGTCATACTGATCCAGGGCCTTTTCGATTTCCATTGCCTTTTGTAACTGTTGTTCAAACAACACTCTCTTAACCTGATCAAACTTTGCTTGATGAACGATTTCAGAAGCAGGATCACTAGCAGCAGCTTGAACTGGTTCTTGTGGTCCTTGGACTTGCTGGGAGAATTTGGATGCTTTTTCTTTTTCTTTCTCTTTGTCATATACAGCCTGAAGCTTTTATGTTGACCATGACTGGTTTGAATAAATTAGAGTGTAAACCAATAACCTTGTATTGAAACAAAGTCCAATTAAGAAGTTTGCGGAATAACACTTAATTGTTTTAAGAAAACTTTCAGAATAAATAACAAATAAATATGATCAAAAATCAAATCTTTTATATTTCCAAACTCACTGATTACAATCACCTCTAATCTGTTTGATTAGACGAAGAACACAGACTGTTCTTAGGGTTTTACAACCTTAGAGGCTTGAGAAACTAAATCAGAAAGCAATTACAATTGAAGCACAAAATTACAAGACTTGCACGTACAAACTTACAATAGAAAGACCTAGTCTATCTATATATATAGCCTTCTGATTTGTTTCCTTGAGGAACTCTGATTTCTCTGGTAGTAGATATGCTTGGAAGATATTCAAATCTTGAAATATAAATCACTTCCTGAATTGCAGCAATTTCTGTTGTTATTCTGTTGAGCAGCTTGAACTTTTAACTCTGGCAGCTTGAACTTTTGAACTAGCTGCTCGAACTTATTTAACTAACAGCTTGACCCACTAACAGTCTGAGAAATCTAACTAACAGCTTGACATACTTAGAATATTTCCCAACAATCTCCCCCTAACTTAAATTCTTTATACAAGACTTTAGGTTTCTATATAAATAAGGAAATAAAACTGAGTAAAACTGTTATATACAAACTAAGGCATCCAAAAACTTACAATTGTGAAAGTTTCTGCCTTATTTCCTCTATGAAGTCTCTCTTCAACTCCTCTTTATCACAGTTAATCTTCATTGAGCTCATTTGGAGAAGCCAAGCCTTTGGCAGATTGAGAAATTCAAAATTGCAGAACCTGCTGGATCCGTCTGCAAGCTTGAGTCTATATGTCATAGATTTGGCATATAAATCAACCTGTACAATCTTCATATCCTTGGAAGCTTCTATTTCTACTCTTGTAGACTCTAGATCAAAAATGCTTCTAAGATCTTTTACATTTCGTTGAACCCAGACGCATTGAGATCTTGAATGACTGACAGTTCCAATATGATGCATTCTTGTCAGTTCATCTCTAGTTAGTCTTTGTGCCAGCTGAACTAGGCTCTTATACTCTTCTTCTGGACCAGCCTCTCTTCTGATTACAAAAAGATAGTCTAAACCAATGTCATCCATTGATTTAGCATACCAGTAAGTAATAGGAGGTTTAGAAAAGTCATACTGATCCAGGGCCTTTTCGATTTCCATTGCCTTTTGTAACTGTTGTTCAAACAACACTCTCTTAACCTGATCAAACTTTGCTTGATGAACGATTTCAGAAGCAGGATCACTAGCAGCAGCTTGAACTGGTTCTTGTGGTCCTTGGACTTGCTGGGAGAATTTGGATGCTTTTTCTTTTTCTTTCTCTTTGTCATATACAGCCTGAAGCTTTTATGTTGACCATGACTGGTTTGAATAAATTAGAGTGTAAACCAATAACCTTGTATTGAAACAAAGTCCAATTAAGAAGTTTGCGGAATAACACTTAATTGTTTTAAGAAAACTTTCAGAATAAATAACAAATAAATATGATCAAAAATCAAATCTTTTATATTGCCAAACTCACTGATTACAATCACCTCTAATCTGTTTGATTAGACGAAGAACACAGACTGTTCTTAGGGTTTTACAACCTTAGAGGCTTGAGAAACTTAATCAGAAAGCAATTACAGTTGAAGCACAAAATTACAGAACTTGCACGTAGACTTACAATAGAAAGACCTAGTCTATCTATATATATATATATAGCCTTCTGATTTGTTTCCTTGAGGAACTCCGCTTTCTCTGGTAGTAGATATGCTTGGAAGATATTCAAATCCTGAAATATAAATCACTTCCTGAATTTCAGCACTTTCTGTTGTTAATCTGTTGAGCAGCTTGAACTTTTAACTCTAGCAGCTTGAACTTTTGAACTAGCTGCTCGAACTTATTCAACTAACAGCTTGACCTTTGTAATTACACAGAAAAACTACTAACAGTCTGAGAAATCTAACTAACAGCTTGACATACTTAGAATATTTCCCAACAATCTCCCCCTAACTTAAATTCTTTATACAAGACTTTAGGTTTCTATACAAATAAGGAAATAAAACTGAGTAAAACTGTTATATACAAACTATGGCATCCAAAAACTTACAATTGTGAAAGTTTCTGCCTTATTTCCTTTATGAAGTCTCTCTTCAACTCCTCTTTATCATAGTTAATCTTCATTGAGCTCATTTGGAGAAGCCAAGCCTTTGGCAGATTGAGAAATTCAAAATTCTAGAACCTGCTGTATCCGTCTGCAAGCTTGAGTCTTTATGTCATTGATTTGGTATATAAATCAACCTGAACAATCTTCATATCCTTGGAAGCTTCTATTTCTACTCTTGTAGACTCTGGATCAAAAAAGCTTCTAAGATCTTTTACATTTCGTTGAACCCAGACGCATTGAGATCTTGAATGACTGACAGTTCCAATATGATGCATTTTTGTCAGTTCATCTCTAGTTAGTCTTTGTGCCAGCTGAACTAGGCTCTTATACTCTTCTTCTGGACCAGACTCTCTTCTGATTACATTATGATAGTCTAAATCAATGTCATCCATTGATTTAGCATACCAGTAAGTAATAGGAGGTTTTGAAAAGTCATACTGATCCAGGGCCTTTTCGATTTCCATTGCCTTTTGTAACTGTTGTTCAAACAACACTCTCTTAACCTGATCAAACTTTACTTGATGAACGATTTCAGAAGAAGGATCACTAGCAGCAGCTTGAACTGGTTCTTGTGGACCTTGGACTTGTTGGGAGGCTTTGGATGCTTTTTCTTTTTCCTTCTCTTTGTCATATACAGCCTGAAGCTTTTATGTTGACGATGACTGGTTTGAATAAATCAGAGTGTAAACTGATAACCTTGTATTTGTTGGAATTAATGTCCAAGTCACAATTATTTGTAAACATATTGTTATCAGGCTGGATCCTTTTTGGGTGCATGCAATGAATTGTAAAGAGAAGATGATTAACTTAAATATATAATGATAATTAGTTTGTTAATTTATTATGTTTAATAAATTAATTAGAAACTAAATAATTGGTTATATTTGATTAATGGGTTAGTTTGTTAATTTATTAATAGTTAATAAATTAACCGGAAGCTAATAGAATTAATTGAGGAAGTACAGGGGCTAAACTGCAATTAGTTGATAGTCAACAGGGCACCCCCTAAACCCTAATAGGGGCGGCCGGCCACCAATCCATCCCACATGGATTTGGGATCAAAAATTTGTAGGTTTTCTAAAACCTATAAATAGGCAGCCCCTGCCTGCTTCATTCCTCGCTCATTCGATTCTAAGTTCTCTAACGATCAAAAGGGATACCAGTTTTGGGACTCTGAGATCTGAGCTTAGAAAAGTTATAATTATCTTTTCTTTTGTTCATTGGGTGTGAACAACTAGAGGCGATCTTGCTTTAGACGCTTGTTGCTCGATTCAGAGGCTGTTCGTGAAATCCTTCTTCGTGGAGAAAATTGCGAATTTTCTCAAGGTTAGTTTTCTTATTCATCTCTTTATTTTAATAATTAGTTGCTTAGCTTGTTTGGTTAGATCCTTAAGGTTTTATATTCTTGCATAGTTAGGTTATTTAATTTTCTGCAAAGTTTTAATTTAACCTAGCAAGGGTATAGGAAACCCAACAGTATTGAATCAAAGTCCAATTAAGAAGTTTGCGGAATAACACTTAATTGTTTTAAGAAAACTTTCAGAATAAATAACAAATAAATAGGATCAAAAATCAAATCTTTTATATTGCCAAACTCACTGATTACAATCACCTCTAATCTGTTTGATTAGACGAAGAACACAGACTGTTCTTAGGGTTTTACAACCTTAGATGCTTGAGAAACTTAATCAGAAAGAAATTACAATTGAAGCACAAAATTACAGAACTTTCACGTACAGACTTACAATAGAAAGACCTAGTCTATCTATATATATAGCCTTCTGATTTGTTTCCTTGAGGAACTCTGATTTCTCTGGTAGTAGATATGCTTGGAAGATATTCAAATCTTGAAATATAAATCACTTCCTGAATTTCAGCACTTTCTGTTGTTAATCTGTTGAGCAGCTTGAACTTTTAACTCTGGCAGCTTGAACTTTTGAACTAGCAGCTCGAACTTATTCAACTAACAGCTTGACCTTCGTAATTACACAGAAAATTTACTAACAGTCTGAGAAATCTAACTAACAACTTGACATACTTAGAATATTTCCCAACAATCTCCCCCTAACTTAAATTCTTTATACAAGACTTTAGGTTTCTATACAAATAAGGAAATAAAACTGAGTAAAACTGTTATATACAAACTAAGGCATCCAAAAACTTACAATTGTGAAAGTTTCTGCCTTATTTCCTTTATGAAGTCTCTCTTCAACTCCTCTTTATCACAGTTTATCTTCATTGAGCTCATTTGGAGAAGTCAAGCCTTTGGCAGATTGAGAAATTCAAAATTATAGAACCTGCTGGATCCGTCTGCAAGCTTGAGTCTATATGTCATAGATTTGGCATATAAATCAACCTGTACAATCTTCATATCCATGGAAGCTTCTATTTCTACTCTTGTAGACTCTAGATCAAAAATGCTTCTAAGATCTTTTACATTTCGTTGAACCCAGACGCATTGAGATCTTGAATGACTGACAGTTCCAATATGATGCATTTTTGTCAGTTCATCTCTAGTTAGTTTTGTGTCAGCTGAACTAGGCTCTTATACTCTTCTTCTGGACCAGCCTCTCTTCTGATTACAAAATGATAGTCTAAATCAATGTCATCCATTGATTTAGCATACCAGTAAGTAATTGGAGGTTTAGAAAAGTCATACTGATCCAGGGCCTTTTCGATTTCCATTGCCTTTTGTTACTGTTGTTCAAACATTACTCTCTTAACCTGATCAAACTTTGCTTGATGAACTATTTCAGAAGGAGGATCACTAGCACCAGCTTGAAGTGGTTCTTGTGGACCTTGGACTTGTTGGGAGGCTTTGGATGCTTTTTCTTTTTCCTTCTCTTTGCCATATACAGCCTGAAGCTTTTCTGTCGACTATGATTGGTTTGAATAAATCAGAGTGTAAACCAATAAACTTGTATTGAATCAAAGTCCAATTAAGAAGTTTGCGGAATAACACTTAATTGTTTTAAGAAAACTTTCAGAATAAGTAACAAATAAATATAATCAAAAATCAAATCTTTTATATTGCCAAACTCACTGATTACAATCACCTCTAATCTGTTTGATTAGACGAAGAACACAGACTGTTCTTAGGGTTTTACAAACTTAGAGGCTTGAGAAACTTAATCAGAAAGCAATTACAATTGAAGCACAAAATTATAGAACTTGCACGTACAGACTTACAATAGAAAGACCTAGTCTATCTATATATATAGCCTTCTGATTTGTTTTCTTGAGGAACTCTGATTTCTCTGGTAGTAGACATGCTTGGAAGATATTCAAATCTTGAAATATAAATCACTTCCTGAATTTCAACACTTTCTGTTGTTAATCTGTTGAGCAGCTTGAACTTTTAACTCTGGCAGCTTGAACTTTTGAACTAGCTGCTCGAACTTATTCAACTAACAGTTTGACCTTTGTAATTACACAGAAAAACTACTAACAGTCTAAAAATCTAACTAACAGCTTGACATACTTAGAATATTTCCTAACAATCTCCCCCTAACTTAAATTCTTTATACAAGACTTTAGGTTTCTATACAAATAAGGAAATAAAACTGTTATATACAAACTAAGGCATCCAAAAACTTACAATTGTGAAAGTTTCTGCCTTATTTCCTTTATGAACTCTCTCTTCAACTCCTCTTTATCACAGTTAATCTTCATTGAGCTCATTTGGAGAAGTCAAGCCTTTGGCAGATTGAGAAATTCAAAATTATAGAACCTGCTGGATCCGTCTACAAGCTTGAGTCTATATGTCATAGATTTGGCTTATAAATCAACCTCTACAATCTTCATATCCTTGGAAGCTTCTATTTCTACTCTTGTAGACTCTGGATCAGAAATGCTTCTAAGATCTTTTACATTTCGTTGAACCCAGACGCATTGTGATCTTGAATGACTGACAGTTCCAATATGATGCATTTTTGTCAGTTCATCTCTAGTTAGTTTTGTGCCAGCTGAACTAGGCTCTTATACTCTTCTTCTGGACCAGCCTCTCTTCTGATTACAAAATGATAGTCTAAATCAATGTCATCCATTGATTTAGCATACCAGTAAGTAATAGGAGGTTTAGAAAAGTCATACTGATCCAGGGCCTTTTCGATTTCCATTGCCTTTTGTAACTGTTGTTCAAACAGCACTTTCTTAACCTGATCAAACTTTGCTTGATGAACGATTTCAGAAGGAGGATCACTAGCACCAGCTTGAACTGGTTCTTGTAGACCTTGGACTTGTTGGGAGGCTTTGGATGCTTTTTCTTTTTCCTTCTCTTTGTCATATAAAGCATGAAGCTTTTCTGTTGACCATGACTGAGCAATTACTCTTGGTATTCCAGCTGAAGCAGAGAAGTTTATCAAAAATTTTCTATGTTCTGCCTTTGAATGCCCTATTGGCATTTTCCTTTTCTTCTGATTTTCCTTGACCACAAACCCTCTTAGATAGTCAGCTAAGGTTTCATCATCTTTCATTGGTTCATGAGTTTGCTGGTCTAAGATTTCATCTTGTTCTTCTGCTAGTTTTCTTGCCAGTTCAGCATCATGAGCAACTTGGGCTTCTTTAGAAGAGAATTTGATCTTTGGAGACTCAATCAGAATACCTTTGCCCTTGTCTCTGGAAGCTGATGTTGTGGATTGGACTGTTGTGACAGGAGCTTGAGAACCTTATCTGATGACAACTCCACTTGTCCTGGTGGGAGCAACTTGAGTTTCTAGACTAACAATTTGAGTAGCTGTTGGGACTGTTAGCCCAGAAACTGAGACTGTTGGAGGGGAAGTTGAAGCTGTTTGGACTGGATGAGGGATCTCCTGATTCTTCCCCTTTTTGGATGCATTGATTTGGCCAGGTGGACCAAAAACCTTTGTAAGCAGGGTTCGAACTAACTTCTCAAGCTGTATGTTTTTGTTACCACAGAGTGTGAACCCACGATGAAAATAATCCAGTCTTTGTTGTTGGGCTTAGGGCTGTTCAAAAATATCTATATCCGAGCATCCGATCTGAAAAGCTGAAATCCGATCCGAAACTATCCGAATTTTCGGATTATCCGAATTTTGGATATCCGAAATTCAGATGATCCGAAAATTCTGATTCGGATAGCAATTTCATGATTTTTCGGATATTCGGATTATCTGAAATCTGAAAAAAAAAATTGAAAAAAACTGAATTTTGGACTTTTGCATTGGACTCTTGTCCTCTTGATTTCCATTATGTAAATAAAGCCCATAAACTCATAAAAAATAAAGTCATAATTCATTAAAAAAAATCCTAAATCTCATCTGCTAGAGTGCTAGTCTTCTTTTCAAACTTTCAGACTTTTCAACTTCTTCACTTCACGATTTTCACATTTCCACTTCTTCACTTCACAATTTCAAACTTTCAATTCCTTCTTCACTTAACGAATCTACTGGCCTGCTGCAGTGCTGCTTCTCCTGTCGCTCTTCACGCTTCACTCGACTTCGCCATAGTCATCTCGATCTCGTCTCCATCTCGATCTGGTCGTTACTCGTTGCTGCTGGCATGCTGCTGTTTTCACGACTTCAGTCTCAGATCTTGGCTCTTCATCTTGATCTGATTATTGTAATTTGTCACTTTGGTCTCAGCTCTCGATCTCTCTCTTTCTCGGTTTTTACTTAGTTTCTTTTTAGTTAGTTACTTAATTACTTTTATAGATTTTATATTGTAAAATTTTAGTTGGTTCTATAAATCTGCTTGGATGAATGATTTTGTATAAAAAATTTCAGATACGGATTCAGATAGTATTTTCAACTATCCGAAATTTCGAATATCTGAAAAATTCGGATATCCGACTATGAACAGCCCTAGTTGGGCTGCTGTAAACTATTGCAAAGCTGTGATTTGAGCCCCCTGTGCAGCAATAATGGATTTATAATGTTCCAAGATAGCTACAACAGGTTTCAACTGTTGATCCGTTAAAGCCATTAGTTGCAGACTAGCCTCAAGATCTTCAAATGATAGTGGTATTTGAGATCTATCGCTGGCAGGAATTCCAGAAGTAGAAACATCTGGGCCCCTTTGTTCTTGGTACTGGGGACTTCCATAAGGTGCTTGCACACCCTCTGTTGCCATGGGTGTGGTCTTAGATATGTTGACACTGTCCTGTGCCTCTTGTGTAGAGACATCAGTAATGTCAGCCACAAAACCCATATGGACATCCTCTGATGGGATGTCCACCTCCAAATTGAGGGTGGGAGTGTCCTCAGTGGGTTCCCTTTCGATATTCTGTGCAGAAGTGTCCCCCTGCACAGGGATATTTGGCTCTTGTAACTGGGCTGAGGAGGAAGGAGCTCCTGAAACTCTTTGTCTCTTATACTTTAGCAGTGTGGGGGCTGGGGATGTATGTGTAATAGAAGGAGCAGATGGGATGTTTGTATCATGAGGAGTGGGTTGGGGTCCTGGGGGTGAAGCAATAATGGATGGCTGAGCCTGCTCAGGACCCCCTCCTCTGTTTCTTGGATTGATGTCCAGCATTGCAGAAGGCAATGGGACATCCACATTTAGAAAGTTGGCACTTGGTTTCAAAAGTCTTTTAATTGATGGTAAAGAGTGCCTATGAGAAACACGTACCCTTTTATGAATTTTAAAATTATTGCAAGACTTTGCAATCACTTCTGCCAAAAACCGTGGATACATCAAAAATTTCTCATTCTTTAGGGCATGATGCCTTAACATCCCCTGAAAAATCATATTTGAAAAATTGTACTGTTGGCCCGTTGATAAGCACACCAAGACAGTGGTTATATTCGAAGAAAATTCTGACCAACCAGTTCTTTTAGGGCTTATACACTGTTGTACAACGTGCACAAGATATTTTCATTTAGGGGAAAAATGTGCTTTAAAGAAAGTAAAAGAATCAGTAGGGCCCCTATACCCTATTGCAAAAAGTCCTTCATGTAAAGCAGTAAGGGATTATTCAGTTATACCTGTGGCATCTTGAAGATGCAGATGTTGGCGTATTGTCTCCTCAGTGATGGTAATGGGGTTACCATCGATTATTGATGCAAAAGAAGTGACTCCATTAGAGGTATTGGCTGTGGCAGATTTCCAGAACTGCTCTATATGGGCGACATAGATGGTGGGATTAATAGTGAGAGCATGATGGATATGGGAACTTCGAAGAAAGTCCATCATGTCATGGAATGGTTGAAGGTCAATATGTTTGAGAGAGTAGGGGAGGCAGTTGTGTTCTTTGACAAACTCCATTAGAGATCAAGACGGTGATTTAGGGTTTGAGTCGACTAGTGTGTGAATCGCTCAGAGAGAGAAAGAAAAGATCGTGGAAGATATTTTTGCAACTGGTAGTTGCAATCGAACGAAACTGGGACTTTTAAAGGTTTTGGCATTTAAAATATATCTAGTCCCGCGCACACACTTATAAGGAATTACAGAATTACCCTGCACACTTTGACAATCTAGTGAAAACAACTAACAGTTCGAGTAAAATGAACTAGCAGCTTGAGAATAGACTCAAGCTGTTAGTTGAAAATTAAGCATTTTCTTATGAGACAGTGTCTCCCCCTTAACTAAGCACATTCAATAAGTATGTTCCTCATAAATAAGAGGGAATAATGAAAAACAAATTAATCCATATTAACCATACCAATATTTGATACTATGAAGGTGAATCTTCCTACATCAAATGGTTTTGTAAATAGATCAGCTAACTGATCATCTGTATGAATTTTGGTATCTTGGATTAATTTCTTCTCATTACAATCTCTTATAAAATGAAATCTAATGTCTATGTGCTTGGTTTTGGGAAATTTCACTGGATTTTGTACAATGCTTATTGCACTTGAGTTGTCAATGTAAATAGGAGTAGATAGGAAGTTCATACCATAGTCTCTCAGTTGATTCTGAATCCACATCACTTGGGAACAGCAACTGGCAGCTGCAACATATTCTGCTTCAGTAGATGAGGTGGAAACAGTGGTCTGCTTTTTGCACTGCCAAGAGACCAGTCTTGCTCCTAGATATTGACATCCACCAGTTGTGGATTTTCTGTCTATGTTGCAACCTCCATAGTCACTGTCAGAATAGGCTATTAGTTCAAGAGGAGAGTCCTTAGGATACCATAGTCCCAATTGTGGTTGTCCCATTAGGTATCTAAAGATTCTCTTAACAGCAAACAGATGTGAGTCCTTTAGAGCACATTGAAACCTGGCACAAACACAAACAACAAACATTATATCAGGTCTAGAAGATGTGAGATACATTAGTGAACCTATCAAAGATATATATAAGTGAATATCCACATCCACTCCATCTTTGTCTGCATCAAGCTGCTTGTGAGTGTCCATTGGAGTGCTAGCAACTTTGTTATCTTTGTATCCAAACTTTTCCAGGATGTCATTTACATACTTTGATTGACTTATAAAAAGTCCAGTGGGTTTCTGCTTGACCTGTAATCCTAGAAAGAAAGTGAGTTCTCCCATTGAACTCATTTGAAACTTTTTATGCATCAAGGTTTCAAACTCCTTACACAGAATGTCATTTGTTGATCCAAAAATTATGTCATCAACATATATCTGAACAAGCAGAATCTCTGATTTGATGGACTTTGTGAACAATGTCTTGGCCAGAGTCCCTCTCTTGAATCTAGGGGTGAGCTCGGTACCGTACCGAATCGAACTGGTACCGATCCCGAAAATACCGAAACCGAATTATTAGTTTTGAAAGAACCGAATACCGAACCGTATAATTTTATACGGTGTCGGTTCAGTCCCGAATACCGAATTTTAGCTAATTTAAAAACCGAATACCGAACCGAGAGTACCGAATACCGAATTTTAACTAATTTAAAAACCGAATACCGAACCGAATATATTAATTCGGTACCGGTACCGGCTCAGGTTCGGGTTCGGGAAATGGTACCCGTCGCTCACCCCTACTTGAATCCATTTTGTAGAAGGTATGAAGACAAAGTGTCATACCATGCTTTTGGGGCTTGGTGGAGTCCATAGACGGGTTTGTCTAACTTGTAAACTCTGTCTGGATACTTATAGTCCTCAAATCCAGGGGGTTGACACACATAAACCTCTTCTTCAATTGTACCATACAAGAATGCAGATTTCACATCCATTTGGTACACTTTGAACCCTTTGAAGCTGGCATAAGCTAAGAACAATCTGATGGCTTCTATCCTTGCTACTGGGGCAAAGACATCATCATAATCTATTCCTTCTTCTTGAGTGTATCCTTGAGCTACCAATCTTGCTTTGTTCTTAATCACCACACCTCTTTCATCCTTCTTGTTTCTGAAAACTCATCTTGTACCAATTCCCTCTTTCCTTTAGGTAATTGAATCCATACATTCTGAATCTTGAATTGCAAAAGTTCTTCTTGCATTGCCTCAATCCAAGTGGATCTTTCAGCGCCTCAGATGCCTTCTTTGTTTCTAATTGTGACATGAAGCATGCATGTTCAAAGGCAGTTAGACTGAATTCAGGGACTGCTGATTCAGCATCAGTGGAATCCTTGTGAACCATTGTCCTTGTCTGCACAGGAGTGCGTGGGTCTCCCATTATCTGGTTGAGGGGATGATACTTGTGAACCCTGAGTGTGGGTTCTCTTTCTGTCTGAAATGATGTTCCCAGATTTGTATCATCACCTTCAGTACCACTTGAGGATTCAGCTCCAGTGACAGCTTGATCAGAAGATGAGACTGTGTCCCTATTGGATGGAGCTGTTACTTCAGGGCTTGGGATTGGCACTTCATACTCTGGATTTGTATCGTGTTGATCAATCAGGACCCCTGGTGGGTCACAAGATAGAAGTGGCAGTACAGTATGCTCATCCCATGTAGCAGACTCTGTAATTGTTGGAAACTTTGTGCCAACAGCTTGAATATTTGTGGTACCAACATGAGGATTTGGACTGACAGTTTCAACATTGTCTTCAACACTGTTATCAGCAGTTCATGCAGTATACTCAACAAAGCTCAGAGAATTTGTTTGTGAATCTAAATCAAACAACCAATCAGGACCAGTGCCTTTGATATTTGCAGTGTTTTCATTAAACTCAACATTGGCACTTTCTTCAATGGTTTTAGACACACTGTTATATACTCTATAGGCTTTTCTTTGAATAGAGTAACCTACAAAGAAACCTTCTTCAGCCTTACTTTCAAACTTTCCTAAGTGAGTTTTAGTGTGAAGAATAGTGCATGAACAACCAAAAGGTTTTAGAAAGGCTACTAAGGGAACTCTGTGATGGAATAACTCATATGGAGTTTTCCCTTGTGACTGAACAATTTGAACCCTATTTAGCACCTAACAAGCTGTATCTACTGCCACTGCCCAAAAGGTCATTGGCAGTTTGGAATCAGCTAGCATGGTTCTAGCAGCCTCTATTAAAGTTCTATTCTTCCTTTCAGCTACACCATTTTGTTGTGGTGTTCTAGGTGCACTATATTGCCTTGCAATGCCTTTAGACTCACAGGAAACTGTTTAGGATATGATTTTTAAAGTCAGTTCCATTGTCTGACCTGATCACCTTAACTTTTAAATTTGATTGGTTTTCTATCTTAAGAATAAAGGATTTGACTAGCTCAGCAGTTTCATCCTTAGTCCTAAGAAAGTAAACCCATGTAAATCTGGTGAAATCATCAACAATGACTAACAGTAAGCTCTTTTATTCAAACTCAAAACAGTGTTGGACCAAAGAGATCCATATGAATAAGATGAAGAGCAGATGAGATTGAATTTACCTCTTTGGCCTTATGAGAAGTGTTGGGAATTCGTATAGGTTTTTCATAAAAACAAAAACATTAATCATATTAACGCACAGCGGAAGCTTTTTAAAAACACAACGAATTCCGTACACGGATCATCAAGTAAAACATAAGATAAGTAAATATGAAAACAATAAATCCGTACCTTGTATTCGTTGACAAGAACACAGGAATGAGATGCTCTCGGTATCCACCGGTGATGACACGATCGAGCGGCGCCAGGTATGCAATCAAACACACGAAGAACGGGAAAACCAAACACGATTGTTTGGTACGGCCGCCACACACAAACACACACAATTGTGTGTTGTTTTGGTTTTGAGAAACCCTACACACACAACATGGCAGTGTGCATCTCTCATATATATACACACACCCTTGTGTATATCTATATGGCCGTATATATATATTATATATATATTAATTAAACTTTAATATATTAATATAATATATATCTTAATAATTATCTTTATTATTTAAACATTATATAATTATCTCTATAATTATATATCTATTAAATAATATTTGTCTTTTATATATTATCTAATAATATATAAATGACTAGATAATTATTTATAATTATCTATTATTTATTTGTTTATAATTATCCATCCAATTATCTAATAATAGATGATAATTCTAATTCCCCTAAATCAATCTTTTATTCAATATCCAATAATAAATAAAAGACTAGATAATTATTTAATTATCATCCAATGACAATTAAATCACTACAATATCCAATATTGCACTTTTAGTCCCCGTACTTTGAGATATAATTAATCATCCATTAATTTAATCTCGATGATCATTTCGTGTCATAAACGATATCCAATATTATTTATTCAATAGTTTAATTGCATCTGCTCAGTTGTGCTCATCGGTGTGACCCTCAAGTGTTTTATGAAATCAGCCATGATGCAGTAGTAATGTCATCTTTACACACCATACACTAACATACTCCCACTTGTGTAAGACGACATACTGTCCTGCAGCATGCGCCTAAAGGAGGTCATGGCTAGACACTTTAGGCAACCAAGGTCATAAAAACTCTGACTCCCATTCGGGCATTCTTGTTGAAACAGCCTTCCAAAAAGAAACTTAGGTTATATCCCATGCATCGCGATATTTCAATGTGAAAGCTAGGCATGGATTAGATCAACCGTAGCAAACACGATTATGTTTCTCGACTCCCTGATCTCATACTGAACTGAAACAGACAGATTAGAACACATCAGTTCTGTCCGAGCATGGCCATGCATTTCTGTCAGTATCGATCGCCGAGGGGCCCAGAAATATCTCTTCTTAGTTAAAAGAAGGTGCAAATCCCATATTGACTATCTAGGCCTCCAGCACGACTCCCACTGCAACCAGCCTCGAACCATTATGATCACCCAGTTACGGATGACGTTAGGTTAGGCCAAATGTACAGCAGCACCCGCACTAGAGTACGTAGACATCTCAGGTACTAAGGATTACCTTTTTGAGACGACTCATGACTATGATCCACAAAGTGGTCTCAATCGGTGGGTCAATCCAATATTTGTTCGCAACAAATATCTGTGATTTTGGTCCAACCTTTGCTATATTCATCACCCATGAATATCAACCAAAAACCACAGTAGCCTTTTAATTCTCGTTGTGGTTCCCACGACAACAAGCAGCTATGGAATAATTTTAGAATAACTTCAGTTTTATTCTTGGATTTCTAAAACATGCAAAATTGAACGACATTAAAGATATCATGTTGATCTCCTTTATCTCAATAAACACAACATGACTTCCATCAATTTAATGCTACTGTTCCTTTATCAAATGTAACCGTAATACGATCTATCGAAAAATTAATTTCAGACATGATCTTAATGGGAGTGTTCTCTAGTTAACTGACTTAACTTCCATTACCGTTTATCTTTGAAAAATTACACTAGTTCTTTATTACAACTTCTTGTAATATTATTCAGATCCAATCTGAATCTTCATACAAATTTATATCCATTATCTTTAGAGGAACTGGTAAATCACTCATAAAGACACCAGGATTAAAATTTAGGAGCTCTAGCAATTCCGATTAATTGCTACTAGTGATACGTTTAGATGTTTAGTCTTGAATATGACAGTATGCGGTTTATCTATATCTTAACAAAATATCCTTAATAACATTGTGTTCAACATTTGTGATATGTATCCATAACCACCAGAACCTGGTTATCGGCAACATTTTGTTGTAGTGTCTCGTCAAGTTTGCCGACGAGTGTTTAAACAAGTCAAATGCTATTACTTGACTAACCACCACACAAGTTGTATACATTTCACATGTAATTTTATAAAATGCGATTGTCTAAACAATCCTGACTTCTCAAGTCTAATTATTTCTGACAAGTGAAGTGAATTAACCTCCATGTAACTCCTTTACATTTAATTCTGCATTTTATTAGTTTCATCTATATAATCATAGGTGACTATCCAACTCATATAATCTCTTGAACAAGCTTTCAAGAATTAACAAGTTCAATGAAACTGCATTTGAACACTTGAACAATTTACACAACATGGTAACCCTTTTTATCTGAATATGACAACTAGCTTGTCCAATCTCCATTGACAAGTTACTATTCAAGTTCCACTTGAATCAATAGTCTATAATCATGGTTTAGTAATCTTAAACAATAGGAATTTCAAGCAACAAATTTTTAACTCCAAAAATTCTTTATTTATCCCAAAAATACTTGCAAGAAATTCAATCAATTGTATACTACACCATGATAAACTAATGATGACATGAAAATAGTGTCCAACAGAGTATTCACTAAGATGTCTCTATGCTCCCACTGAATCTGTCATCCCTTTTCACTTCATTTTAATCATTGCAGACATTATGCATGAAACTATGTTCAATTGGGTATCACATATCCAAGAACAATAGAAGTGATTGATTCAGATACACGAAGTCTCAATGCGGTCAACCTTGACCGTTTCCAAGTACTTGAGACAATTCCTTTCCCAGTGCCCAGTTTCCTAGCACTCAGAGAATTTGTCATCCTTGGATTTGACTTCTCTGGTTCTAGGTCTTAGCTACTTGTTAGCTTTAACCTCCGGCTTGGAAACTTACTTTCCTTTCCGTCTCTTTCCCTATATTCTCTCCTCAATCACTCCCTCAGCAGTCTATAGCATCCGATGCAGCCCACTGATCATCTTCTCCGTGCATATTGTAACAAATTACAAATTGCTAAAACTCCTTCAATAGGGAATTGAGAATTAGATTCGTGGTCATGTCCTGTGTCACGGGTAACCCAAGTCTGCTAAGATGATCCAGATAACCTTTCATCTTCAGCGCATGGGATTTAATAGTTGTTCCTTCTGCCATTCTGCAGGAGCTCAGAGCCCTTGTCGTATATCTTTCTCAGTCCGAGCCTGAGTCTGGAACATATCCTTTAGCTGGCGATACATCTGTCAAGCTGAGACGTCCATAAGGCTAGTCCGCAGCTCAGATGTCATGGTCGCTAGCATTAGACAGGCCACATTGACCGAATCCTCAGAGTGCTTCTTGTGGAGATTTCTCTCCTCAACTGTAGCAGTCTCTGCAGGAGCAGGTTCTGGTGCCCTTTCCAGAATATACGACTTTCACCCTGTACTCAGAACATTTGTCAGATTTTACTCCCAGTTCAGGAAGTTGCCTCTTTTGAGTTCTCCATATCCCGAATGGACCTCAAAGTAGCAACATGTGCTTTTGGGGAGGATTTTCAAGTGGGAAAAGGATATTGACGTTATCATTGTTGTTATTACTGTTATTGTCATTGTTATTATTAAACCGCTTCTACCTCTGTCTTTTTCAACCATCTTAAACAATTTTTCAAAAATCAGTATTTGATTAACCATTAATAAATCAATAACCCAAAATTTAGAAAATGATTTATTAATCCTAAGAACCATTTTACTTATTCATGCACCCAACGGAGGCTGAACCTACATGAATAAGCTACTTAGGCAGGCAACTTATTACCAATTACAACCCCTTTGCAACTCTTAGATCTTATGAGATTTTCAATTTCTTAAATTGATCATGTTTAATCTCATCCACACCTTGGGCAACAGTCTTACTGAGGAACCACCACTGACACACACCATATAACAACTGCAAGTCACTGGCCCAAGTCTCACTTAGGATCCGCAGTGCTTACCTCATAGCTCTCCGAGTTTGCGGCGTAAGCACCCAACGAAGGCTGAACCTACTTACGACGACCGGTCACCGTGAGTGCCACTATATGGACGGTGTGCTGTGTCAGATTTTTAATTTGGGTTTATAACCAGTCTCTTACCAAGAACTAGTGGCCAGTCAGGTTAGTCTGCGGGCATGATCCTTTCGGTTCTAAACCTTTTGGAAATTCCACAGCCCGAGCAAGACTGTCCTAGACACCACCTATTCTGGTAAAACAATCCAGTTAATGTACCAGTTTTAAGAATTTCAACTCTTTGATCATATGACATTTTAAAAATAAATCTCCTTTTATTTGAAAAACTAATTTCATAAAAATGTCATATATAACACCTGACAAAATAATTAAAGTTTCCAATATAAACTTCCTTTTAAATACTTTAATTTTTCATAAAAAATGATTGTAGTTTTGATTTCTTTTATTTATCTACTTTGTCACCACAACCACGCAGATAAAAATAACACATAAAGAAATAAAAACATACAACCACATGGTGACATAGCCTTGCCGAAACTAAATTGGTTTCCGAGAGCCATACGGACAAACCAATCAGGTCAAAACCTAAGGGACAAAAACAACACACAAGGCAAGAAGGATGAACTCTTTCAGCTCCCACTAGCCTCAGCATTCGATGATGTCTCCGAGCGTCCTTGATGGATGACCTCCTTCTTGATGGACATCTTCGCCAAGATTTATTTTACATAATTTTAATCTAAATACATTTGCCTATTTTCTAACGTATTACAGATTACACATAAAACTGGGATTCCATTGGCACGCAGGCCTTCCCAAAAATAGCCAATAATAAAAAATAGCAAACATCACGATTAAATAAACAACCATCACAAACAAGGGGTCTCAAGGCTCGGCTATGTCACAAACATAAATAAAGCAGTAAAGCTTGTAAATAATCCAGAATTCATTTTCATCTTGACATGAAAATAATTCCAAAACCAATTAATCCACCATTAGAGTAAATATGTCCAATATCGTTCTCAAATTAAACACGGTTCGTAAACTCGAAATTCAGGAACACTTTCCATAATTAGAAACCTTTCCCGAAAATTTTCAAATTTAATTCCATCTTTGCATTATCTTTGGATTCAAAACTACACTTTTCTTAAAATATTCAATTGATAATTCAAACACCTTTGAAATTTAAAATTACTATTTTAAGAAATTTTTTATTAAACAACCTTTAATAAATATAGTTTTATTTTCAAATAATATTGATAAATAATTTAAACTTCCTTTAAATAATTATCAATTAACTATTATTTAATTGAAACACTTTTCAAAATAAATAACTAAACTTTATTTAAAATGTCAATTTTCTAGATAAACAATTTTACCAATAAAACATGTCTTTTAAAATATTTAAAGAAAATTGGCCATCTTTAAATAACACCAAAAACTTTTCTTTATGGTTTTAAACGATTTCTACCAAAAACGTTAATGTCGAGATCAAATCTCAAAAACATTAAACCATGGCCGAGCATGAAACTCAAAGTCACGATTTCATCAATTTGAAAATAGAATCCTTAAATTAAACTCTCTTTAATTTAATAATGCATTTTATGGAACTATATATTAAATGCATAAAGTAAATCTAGTTTATAAATTAAAATTACCATTAATTTTAATTTCAACATTAAAACTTAACTTTTAATTAAAACCGATTTAATTTAAACGATGAATTACCGGAAAACGGAAACGAACCAACTTAGTTAACCGACTCATACTCGGGTTCAATAACCCATATGAACCGAAAACAAGTAGGGTTTTAAACCCTTTGACGGCTGAAATTAATCAAAGCCTTAAATCAACACACTTTGATTATTTCGATTTCCATATTCCAATCAATCGTTTGACTATCGAATCAAATAATATTTAAAACAATTTGTGAATTTTATAAAACTAATAAAGTCTCCCACTTTAATTTTGTAAAACCAAAACATATATTTTGTCACAAATTTTAAATATTAATAACCAAACAATTTTGATTTATTAATTCGATTTTAACGCATTTAATTTAATCGTTCGAGTTTAACCGTGAATTAAACGACATGGCGGAAACAAATAATCCATCACCTCGGTTACCACATCACAACCGAGAGGTCATGGGTCTCAACCCACGGCCGAAAAACTCTAGGTTTGATTTTGTGAACCGAAACGTTTAATTTTCGACTTTAATCAATTAAACACTTTTAAACAATCAAACATCAACTAAATAAAATGAACTAAGGTTTCAAAATTCCGAGTTCCGAAAAACTCCAAGGTTGGCCGAGAATCACCATAAGGTTTCCAAAACCTTTGGTCGATTTTCTCCAAGCCAAATCGAAACCTTAAACATTTTAATTATTGATTTCGACCGTTTAAACTATTTTAATTATTAAAAATCGAAACTTTAAGATCGTTGGACATAAATACTCGAATAATACTATCATTATGTTACTTGACCTGGCTCTGATACCACTGTTGGGAATTCGTATAGGTTTTTCATAAAAACAAAAACATTAATCATGTTAACGCACAGCGGAAGCTTTTTAAAAACACAACGAATTCCGTACACAGATCATCAAGTAAAACATAAGATAAGTAAATATGAAAACAATAAATTCCGTACCTTGTATTCGTTGACAAGAACACAGGAATGAGATGCTCTCGGTATCCACCGGTGATGACACGATCGAGCGGCGCCAGGTATGCAATCAAACACACGAAGAACGGGAAAACCAAACACGATTGTTTGGTACGGCCGCCACACACAAACACACACAATTGTGTGTTGTTTTGGTTTTGAGAAACCCTACACACACAACATGGCAGTGTGCATCTCTCATATACATACACACACCCTTGTGTATATCTATATGGCCGTATATATATATTATATATATATTAATTAAACTTTAATATATTAATATAATATATATCTTAATAATTATCTTTATTATTTAAACATTATATAATTATCTCTATAATTATATATCTATTAAATAATATTTGTCTTTTATATATTATCTAATAATATATAAATGACTAGATAATTATTTATAATTATCTATTATTTATTTGTTTATAATTATCCATCCAATTATCTAATAATAGATGATAATTCTAATTCAAATAAATCAATCTTTTATTCAATATCCAATAATAAATAAAAGACTAGATAATTATTTAATTATCATCCAATGACAATTAAATCACTACAATATCCAATATTGCACTTTTAGTCCCCGTACTTTGAGATATAATTAATCATCCATTAATTTAATCTCGATGATCATTTCGTGTCATAAACGATATCCAATATTATTTATTCAATAGTTTAATTGCATCTGCTCAGTTGTGCTCATCGGTGTGACCCTCAAGTGTTTTATGAAATCAGCCATGATGCAGTAGTAATGTCATCTTTACACACCATACACTAACAAGAAGTTTTGTGTTGCTTGCCTTTGAGACATGCTACACAATGATCATCACATATGAACTCCTTTTGTGGTAAACCTCTTACCAAATTCTTTTTGACTAAAACATTCATAGATTTGAAGTTCAAGTGACACATCCTTCTATGCCAAAGAGCAGACTCATTTGATGATGCTTTGGATATCAAACAGCTTAAAGTATTTGATTTGGATAAAAGACCTGTGTCCAAACAGTAGACATTGTCCTTTCTTGGTATTCTAAGTAAAACAAGATTTCAGGGATTTTAAATTCCTTTGAAAGGACAATACACTCAGAGTCTGTGAACAAAACAATATTTTGGTTGTCACATATTTGAGACACACTTAGTAAATTGTACTTCAGTTGTTCAACATACAAAACATCATTAAGTAACATGTTGCCTGCTTTGACAGTACCCTTACTGTTACCTTACCTCCCTTGGAGTTGCCTCCAAATGCAACAAACCCTCCTTTAAAGCTTTTGAAGTTTGACAAGCATTCTAAATTTGCCTGTCATGTGCCTAGAGCATCCACTGTCCATATGCCATCTTGTCTTATGTTGGGTCCTGTGGTTGCCCTGCACAGAAAAAGCTCAGTTAGTAGTGGAGTAAACGCAAACCAAATTGGTTTTGGGTTGTCCTTGTGCATTGACATAACTAAACACTGTTTGTGTCTTTTTAAACTTAGTGAGATTCACTGGTGGGTTTTGTGAAGAGTATTTAGTTATAACATGAGGTATCCAGGTGTTCTTTCCAACTTTTTCATTAACAGTCTCAGAAGATCCACTACCAGTTCCAGTTTTAGACTTAGCAGTTTGAATTGGTTTTTTAGTGCTAACAGCTTCAGAATTTGCACTACCAGTTCCAATATTTGCATCAGCAGTTTGATCTGTGTTTTTGCCTTTAACACACCATACCCTTTTAATGGTTGCTTTGGATTTTGTGAAAACTTGTTTTTGGTGTGTAGGCTGTTTTTTGTTGACTTTTAAGTACCTGTGGTCAACTGTCTTCTTTGGAACTGGTGGAACAGGTGGTTTGGCCTTTGAATTTTTTGAGTTTTGAACAATTGCCTGTTTTTGAACCACAGTCTGTTGTGCAACAGTTGGTTTATATAGACAATGCCTGGCCTAATGGTTTTTCCTGCCACAATGGAAACAACTTTTGACTGGTTTGATTGGAAAACCAGTTTATGTTGGACCACAACTGGTTCTTGTTCCTTTGATTTCCCCTCACCTGCTGTTGTGTGGGAAACTTTTGTACACCATGCTTTTGGCATGTGCATATTGGAACAATCTTACCCCTCTTATTAGTTTTTGAGGAAGATGCAATGTTACAGTTAGAAGGTACATAAACATGTGGAGCATTATTGCATACACTCATCTCCCCTTTTCCTTTCTCACTGGGTTTTTTAATGAAACTGGAAGTAGGAGGTTCTATAGGTGCACTCATTGTTTTGAATTCTCTCAATTTCTTTATACTCACAGCCTTCATTTGGAATCAGTTCTTCTTTAGATTCAGGCCTGTCTTCAAGGATAGGATCTACAATTTTCATTGTCTCATCTAATGGTTCATTCACAAGCCTATCAGCAACTTCACTCGTGGGATGAATGTATTTGTTGTTGTATGGGGGTGGAGTGGCTTTGTATCCTATACCTTCTTTGGGATTGAGTTGAGATTTTACCCTATCTTTAAATTGGACCTCTATTAGGTATTCTAGCTTTTGATTGGCCAGTTTGAAGCTACATAAATCTATATTAATAGATTCTATATTCTTGTTAGCTTCTAACACCTTCTGTTCAGCCTCATCTAGTTTCTTATTTAGGGTCTCTATTTTCTTATTCAGTTCCTTTTGCTCCCACTCATGATATGTTCTATCATGTCCCATCTGAATCTCATTATCCTTATAGTCATTGATCTGTTTTTCAAGATCTTCTATAGCCTGCATATACTCATATCTCCTTTCTTCCATCTTAACTAGAGTTTTGCACATGCTCTCATTATGATCTCTGTACTTTTTAACCATATTTTTGCATGTTTGAGAACAGAGTTTAGCATTTACCTCAGATGGTAGTTCAGTGGAAGTGACATTAGATGTTTCTGCCATAAGAGCTTGATTTTGAAACTCCTCTTCTGTCTGATCACTCCAGTCAAACACATTGTCTTCTTGAGAGACAAGAGCTTGTAATGATGAAGTTTGATTAGTTTGTTGGGGTCTTGGTGGCTGCTGACCTTGGAATCTACATTCTCTAGCAAAGTGGCCAAGCTTGTGGCATTTAAAGCATTCAACCTTTGATTTATCAAATGCTGGTTTGCCTTCTGATCTAGCTTGAAAGTTTGGTCTGCCAGTTCTTTTTAGAAATCTTTTGGCCCTCATAGTCAACATAGCATGCTGCCATTTCAAGTCCGTCTCTTCTAAATCATATGGATGGATTTGTTCTAAATCTTCAGCATTAAGATCAAACAGTCCATCATTTGCAACAAAAGCTTCATAATGAACTTCAGTAGAGTTACCATCAACTCCTGAAAAAGAATCACAACAGTTTGATTTATCAGTTAATGCTGATGACAGCAGAGCAGTGTTGGGATTGTAAGAAAAGGATTTCTTTTTATTTTCAATCTCATATTCAAACACTCTCAGGCTGTTGTAAAGATCATCCAACTCTATTTCATCTAGAATGTCTTTGGTTCTCCATTGGGCAGCATAGACTGTCCATTCTTCACCAAGAGATCTGAGGAGTTTTCTGTTTACTTCATCTTGATCCAGGCTGACTTTGGCACTCTGCAATTCACTTATTAGCTTATTAAACCTATCAAAAATCTGAGTGAGGTTTTCATTCTTGCCACCAGAAAAGTTTTCATACTGCTGCTTTAAAAGATCTTTTTAATTCCTTTTTGGTGCTAGCATTGCCAGCAAATCTTTTCTCTAAAGCATTCCAAAGAGAATGAGCAGTATAGAATTTTTTAAACTGATGTTGATAAGCATTAGGAATGGCTATTTTTAAAAAAGTAAGAGCTTTCACTTC
The DNA here is from genome assembly GCA_020465985.1 of Centrapalus pauciflorus. NCBI lineage: Eukaryota > Viridiplantae > Streptophyta > Magnoliopsida > Asterales > Asteraceae > Centrapalus > Centrapalus pauciflorus. Next base: position 117,209 of record JAANYP010008753.1, on the reverse strand, counting down.
ATTCATTCTAGCCTTTCTTTCAAGTTCAGTCTTTGGAGGTGTTTTTATAGGTTTGCCCTCAACATCTAGTTCAGGATCAACTACAGGAGGATTTTCAACAGCTTCCCATATGGCATAATCAATAAATTGAATGTGTTGTTGAATCCTGAGTTTCCACATCTCGAACTTAGTGGGTTTGAGCATAGGCACTTTGAGTCCTTGCCCAGATCCACTACTGCTATTTTCAAATTCCATTGCAGAAAAATAAAATTTTTAAAAGAAAGTTTCTGACTTTGAAAACAAAGAATGATAAACAAAAACCTGGCTCTACCACTTGTCAAGATCAAAATTACCACCTAAGATTAACTGGTTTGAATAAATCAGCGTGTAAACCAATAACCTTGTATTGAATCAAAGTATAATTAAGAAGTTTGCGGAATAACACTTAATTGTTTTAAGAAAACTTTCAGAATAAATAACAAATAAATATGATCAAAAATCAAATCTTTTATATTGCCAAACTCACTGATTACAATCACCTCTAATTTGTTTGATTAGACGAAGAACACAGACTGTTCTTAGGGTTTTACAACCTTAGAGGATTGAGAAACTTAATCAGAAAGCAATTACAATTGAAGCACAAAATTACAAAACTTGCACGTACAGACTTACAATAGAATGACCTAGTCTATCTATATATATAGCCTTCTGATTTGTTTCCTTGAGGAACTCTGATATCTCTGGTAGTAGATATGCTTGGAAGATATTCAAATCTTGAAATATAAATCACTTCCTGAATTTCAGCACTTTCTGTTGTTAATCTGTTGAGCAGCTTGAACTTTTAACTCTGGCAGCTTAAACTTTTTAACTAGCAGCTCGAACTTATTCAACTAACAGCTTGAACTTTGTAATTACACAGAAAAACTACTAACAGTCTAAGAAATCTAACTAACAGCTTGACATACTTAGAATATTTCCCAACATTAAATGTCCGGATCGGTTTCTTATTGTTTGCTTGCTCAAAAAACAACGATGAGGATTTTTCCTCATCTTTTCTCATTTTTAAAATTGTGATCGAAATTCATTTAAATTGACTTAATAATCCATTAATACAATAATTGAGTCTTAAATGATAAATTACATGTACTTAAAAAGTAGGGATGTTACGAAACCATCATTGATTCATCTTGATCCTCGGACAAAACAATGTGAACTAGAAGTTCAGAAAATAATGCATTTGCAAGAAATTTCAAATCAACTGCCTGATGCATTTACTGATTCTAAAAGAGTGACTAAATCATATGTGCCAGCAGCTAATGCACCTGCTCGAATTAAAATTCCAAGCGAGAAAATTGATGACAAAGTCACTCAAGAATCAAAGGCACGCCTGAAGCGTGGAAGACCGTTTGGTTCCAAGGATAAGAATCCTAGAAAAAGAAAGAGCTCTGAAAATACAATTGATAATGAGAAAGGTGACCCTGGAGAAACACAAAATAATAAGATTTCCAAAGAATGAGAAATTGATAATACTAATACAGAGATTGCAATCAATTATGTCCATACAAACATTATATGGAACAGATCTGAAATGAAAGATATTGATGAAATGTTTTCTTTTGCTGTTGCATATGATATTATTAATGGAAGTGATGATCTAGAACCAAAGTCTGTTATTGAATGTCAAAATAGACATGATTGGGATAATGGAAAGAAGCTATGCAAGCTGAATTAGATTCTTTAAACAAACGAAAGGTTTTTGGATCAATTATCCTCACGACTGAAGCCGTGAAACCTGTAGGATACAAATGGGTATTCATACGAAAGAGAAATGAGAAAAATGAGATTATAAGATACAAAGCTAGACTTGGGGCTCAAGGTTTTTCTCAACGACCTGGAATTGATTATGATCAAACGTATTCTCCTGTTATGGATGCAATAACGTTTAGATATTTAATCAGTCTTGCAGTTTCTAAAAATTTAGAAATGCGTCTAATGGATATTGTTACAGCTTATTTATATGGATCACTAGATAGTGATATTTACATGAAAATCCCTGAAGGATTTAAAATTCCTCAAGCATTAAGCAATAAACCCTAAGAAATGTATTCAATCAAATTACAAAGATCGTTATATGGGTTGAAACAATCTGGACGCATGTGGTATAAGCGGTTGAGTGATTATTTGATATGTAAAGGATATACAAATTAGCAAATTTGTCCATGCGTATTTATAAAGAAGACAAAGGTTAATAATGTTATTATAGCTGTCTATGTTGATGATCTAAATATCTTTGGCACAATAAATGAAATAAATGAAGTCATTGTGCTACTAAAGAAGGAAATTGAAATGAAAGACCTTAGTAAAACCAAATATTGTCTTGGTTTACAAATAGAGCACATGCATAATGGCGTACTTGTGCATCAATCAAATTATATGGGGAAGGTCTTAAAACGTTTCAATATGGATAAAGCAAAACCTTTAAGCACACCAATGGTAGTTAGATTACTTAATATTGACAAAGACCCATTTCGTCCTCAAGAAGAAGATGAAGATTTACTCGGTTTAAAAGTGCCATATCTCAGTGCAATTGGAGCCCTGATGTATCTTACTAATTGTACAAGACCTGACATTTCTTTTGCAGTAAATTTGTTGGCTAGATTTAGTTCAGCCCCCACCAAACGACATTGGATGGGAATCAAACACATTTTTCGATACCTTCGAGGAACCGTTGATTTGGGATTATTTTATTCAAACAATACAAAAGAAGGTTTGATTGGTTATGTAGATGCAGGTTATTTATCTGATCCCCATAAAGCAAGATCTCAAACATGATACATATTTTTGAATGGAGGCACTGCAATATCCTAGCGTTCTCAGAAGCAAACACTTGTTACAACATCCTCAAATCATGCTGAAGTTATTGCACTACATGAAGCCATCAGAGAGTGTGTATGGCTGAGATTAATGACACAACTCGTCTTGTCTTCTTGTGGACTTGAGAAAAACAAAAGTCCTACATTGATTTATGAAGACAATGCAGCTTGCGTGTCACAAATGAAAGAAGTGTATATCAAAAGTGACAGGACCAAACATATCCCTCCAAGATTTTTCTCCTATACGCAAGATCTTATAAAGGACATTGAAATGAAATACGTTCAATCTAGCAATAACTCAGCTGATCTTTTCACGAAGGCTCTTCCCAAAGCGATTTTCAGAATACACGTTCACAACATTGGAATGCGACATGTACAAAACATGTGATGACTTTCAGATGGCAATATGAGGGAGAGTCAACCAATCGCTATATTGTTTTTCCCTTGACTAAAGTTTTTTCCCACTGAGTTTTTCTTTAGCAAGGTTTTTAATGGGGCAACATTTTGTGGATGAACTCTTACTAAAATTATCATCCAAGGGGGAGTGTTATATGTTGGGAAATATTCTAAGTAGTTCAAGCTGTTAGTTAGATTTCTCAAACTGTTAGTAGATTTTCTGTGTAAATACAAAGTTCATGCTGTTAGTTGAAGAAGTTCGAGCTGCTAGTATAAAAGTTCATGATGCCAGAGTAAATTCATTCAAGCTGCTCTGTTCAAGCTGCTCAGTGATTCAAGCTGCTCAACAGTTTCATAAACATAAAGTGCCGATATTCAGGAAGAGATATTTACACGAAGATTCCAACATATCTACTATCAGAGAAGTCAGAGTCCTTCAAGGAAACAAATCAGAAAGCATTATAAATACATAGAATAGGTTTTTCTATTGTAACAAGTTTCTGCATGTTCAAGTTTGTAATTGTTTTTTGTTTAAGTTTTCATAAGCCTCTAAGGTTGTAAAACCCTAAGAACAATTTGTGTTCTTCGTCTAATCAAACAGATTAGAGGTGATTGTAATCATTGAGTTCAACAATACAAGCAATTTTGTTTATTCAATTATATTTATTTGTTATTGATTCTGAAAGTTTTTCTTAAAACAATTAAGTGTTATTCCGCAAACTTCTTAATTGGACTTTGATTCAATACAAGATTATTGGTTTATACTCTGATCAATTCAAACCAGTTAATCTTAAGTAGTAACATTCTGATCCTGACATTATAAAGAGACAAAATTGGGGATGTTAACTTTTCCTTCTCTTTTACCAAGTGAAGAAGCAACAACTAACAGTGATTTCAATAAATATGTAATGCAGAGAGAAATATATGTAAAAAGCTTTACAAGTCTTGGTGATTGAGTGATATCTAAATTCTGTTAATTATAACAATATACACATTTTTATCCGGCTTGAACAATGATTGTACTATTACCAACTCGTTGTTAGTTGATTTTGGTTCTTTTTTGAAACATTGTTGATTGTGTTAATTAAGCCTAAAATAATACAATAAAAATATGATATTTTTGTTTAGGGATAATTGCGTAAAAAACCCTAAAGTTGGACCATTTTTGTGATTAAAACCCCTAATCATTTTCTGTTGCACAAAAAACCTTTAACCGGTAAAATCTTTTGAAATTAGGATATTACCGGTTATAATAGGTTAATATGCTTACATGGCATACATGTAGCGTCCACATGGCAAACCCGACTTACGTGGCGCCTAGGTGGCACTACATGTATAATTCTTAAACTCAATTTTTGCATAAAAAACCTCAAAGTTGGTGACTTTTTCGATTAAAACCCTTAACTATTTTTTTCATCTCTAACCAACAATAATATTTACCTTTTCTCTTCTTCTCTACCTCCGGCAACTCCGATTACTCCATCTCATCTTTATGTTCAGTGTTGTTTATTTTATGTATGTTCGATTAACTTTTGCCGTTTAATTTTGAATTTTAACTTCAATTGTGTCGGTGGAATCAATTTCATTTTGTGTTCACGAGTTGTATTTTTAGCTTCAGCTTTATGTTCAATTTCGTTTATTTATGTTCCATTTTTAGCTTCTGAATTTCGTTTATTTATGTTCCATCAGTGAATACTCAATTTTAATTATCTTTGTGGGTGGAGGTTTTTTATCAAATGAAAATTGATTTGGGGTTTTAATTGAAAAAACTAAACAAGTTGGGGGTTTTTTACGCAAAAATCTATTTAAAAATTGTACACGTCATCAAGTTGCAACCGGTTAAACCGGTTGCAAGTCAGATTTTTTGAAAAAAAACCCAAATTTACAAAGTTTTAACCGGTTGGAGGTTTTTTATGCAATGAAAAATGGTTGGGGTTTTAATCGCAAAAATGATCCAACTTAGAGGTTTTTTGCGCAATTTCCCCTTTTGTTTAAAAAAATAACTACTCATCTCTCTGATATTCAAAACAATATATAAGAAAATAGGATTAAAAATAATTTTACCGTACCTATTTACTTATGTTTAGAAGGTCACCGACAAATATACATAAAATATATGGATATTTGTGCAAAAACCCTTATGTTGGACCATTTTGTGTTTAAAATCCGTAATCATTTTTCATTGCATAAAAACTCCAAATTGACTAAAACTTATCAAAATTAGGTTTTTTCGTAAACAATGACTTGCAACCTGATGAACCGGTTGCAATCTGCTGACCAACCCTTCATTTTCGACGAACCTTCTTTTTAGTGAACTCACTTGTCTATGTTTTATGATTCAAATTCACATTTCTTGTTAATTTCTTTGTTCAGATCTGTGTTTTTTTTTTTAATCTACTTTTTCGACGAAATTCCGATAGTCCCTGATGACTTGTCGACGGTGGCCAGCGACTTTCAGTCGGTTACAATCGGTAATATCTCAATTCCATGAGATTTTACCGATTGAGGGTTTTTTGTACAATGAAAATTGGTTGGGGGTTTTAATCACAAATATGGTTCAACTTGAAGATTTTTTGCACAAATATCGCTATAATATATGTGAACATTAATTTTTTTTTAAAAAAAAAGGATATGTAGGTTTGTATCTCTTTGGAGAGCTAAGATTGAGAGAGCACTCTCATCAATAGGGGTGTAATCGAGCCGAGTCGAGTATCACCAAGTTTGAGCTCGAACTCGACAATAAAACTTGAGCTCGAATTCGACAATAAAACTCGAGCTCGAAACTCGAGCTCGAGCTCGATCGAGCCTTAGTTTTGAAACTCGAACTCGCCTCGATAAACTAGTCGATACTATCGAGCTCGACTCGACTCGATTAAATTCGGGATAAAGAAAATTGAAATATAAATACAGAATATTTAATCTAATTTTATTCCAACAACAATTAAGAAGGGTAAATATATAATAATGTAATTTTAGCTTTAAGATAATATAGTTTGATTTATAAAAAAGTGATAAAAATATATTATTACAAAGTTGAAGGCTAAAAATGTGAACTTGTAAACTCAAGCTCGATTAGGCTCGCGAGTCTATCGAGGAGACTATTTTAATACTCGAGATCGACTCGATTACTACTCGAGTAGTTCAGCTCGATTAATTGCGAGTCGATTTTGAGTTTTTTACGAGTCGATCCCGAATAGCTCACGAGTTCCCTCGTTTCGTTTACACACTTACTCATCATACAGAAAACCCTAATCCTTTGCATGCCGCCACCAACCACTCGGATTCTCCATTCAAAATAGCAAGCGACTTTGCTCTTTTTCTTCTTGTTATAGCAATCTCGTAAATTTTGTCTCAAATAATGGGGTTTACTTCCAATTATAGCATTTAACCGGTAAACAATAAGTATGTTGTGATTTCAAACAATATATTAAATGGTAAAAAAAAAACTCATTGTTATAATAAGAAAAAAAAATAAAAAGTAGATTATTATTTCAAACAATAAACGCTATATTTAACCTTTTTTTATCGGTTAACTTTTGTTGTTTACCAATTAAATGCTATAATTGGGAACTAACAAAGAGTTGGTTCCTTTATTTGATACAAAATTTACGAGGTTGTTATAATAAGAAAAAAAGAAAAAGTTAGTTGTTATTTTAAACAATTCTCCCTTTTTCTTTTGTTTTTAAACTTTATTGTTATTTCCAATCTGCAATCCAGATACATTGTAGTCAAACTTTTTCTTCATTTCTGAACTTTATCATAAGTACAGAGATTTCACTATTTTTGCATTGTGGTTATAATAACCAAAGACCCAATAAACCTTTTATTTTTTAGTCGTAAGTAAACTTTATTATATCTCATGGGCCAAGTTTTCTTGTTTTATAAATTGTATTTCGTAATAAGCATAGATACAATAAACTCCCATGTTTGTGTTGTAAGAATCATAAAACTAAGATTACTTATTTGGTAACCGATAACAGCTCTGTCATTCCATTATGATGTATTAGCATTGCAGACATAACACTATTAGCACGTGTTGTATGACTCTATATGTAGTGTGATTATGTATTTGACTTGGATTATGTAATTAATTTATTGTTTGTGGCTGAAGCAAGTTCTTCGGTAGCGTTTATTTGGTAATATTATAGGCAGGACGTGACACATGCGGTTGATAAATGATAGAAAAAATCTAGTCACTAAATACCCATCAGTGAGACGGTGACTTGAGAGTTTAAGTTATTATTAACTCTTTGGATCGAAGTTCATTAGCAAGTCCTTTAATACGAAGTCTGAAGACGAGGACTGAAACACCCTTACAACTAAAATAGATGTTTCACGAACAATTAACAATAATTATCAGAATATACTTGCGGAAATGTGGTCAAATTTAAATTTTCAATATTCAAAAGCCATCAACATGATACCTCCCACTTTGTCACCTAATAATGAGCAAAGAGTGGGGTATCATGGATCGAAGCAGATGGAGTTTACAATTTTTAAACATCCTAATTACTTAACCATGGATAAAAACTAAATTCATTCACGTGCATATACTAAAGCGGGAGTCCACTAAATCCCCACCCAAAGTTCTATCAAGGACATGCAAAAACAATGGAGCCGCTAGTCAAGGTCCAACCCACTGTCAATATGGTCCAGCGAGACCTTTTCCTTTTTCCTGAAAGGTTAGCAACAAAAAGGGGGTCAACAAAGTTGAGTGAGTTGCTAGATTAGAAGGATACATAATATACATGCATGCAATGATAAGCAACGTGTATGTTCAATAACCAATATGATCAAGTGCTCAATTTAGGCTTAGAGCTAGCCTAACATATTTCTCCATATAGACTTAGAGCTAGTCAAACATATTGCTCAATTTAGACTTAGAGCTAGTCCAACATATTGCTCAATTTAGACTTAGAGCTAGTCCAACGTATTGCTCAATTTAGACTTAGAGCTAGTCCAACATTTCCATGGATATCCAGGTGAGGTCAATTGAAAGTATATCAAGCATGGTGAGGTCCAACGTGCCTCACACAAGCCCAAATAAATCATTCATAGAAGGAATGAAAGCAAGTATGCAAAAACTATCAACATGCCAACAGTTAGCTCCACAAGGTATTCAACGAGGTATAGCTCCACAAAGCACATCAAGTATAGTGAGGTCCAACGTGCCTCACATAAGCCCAAACAAATCTTTCATAGAAGAAAAGAAATCAAGCATGCAATAATTATCAATATGTCAACACATAGCTCCTCAAAGTATTCAACAAGGTAAAGCTTCACAAAGCATATCAAGTGTAGTGAGGTCCAACATGCCTTACATAAGCCCAAACAAATCTTTCATAGAAGAAAAGAAATCAAGTATGCAACAATTATCAATATGTCAACACATAGCTCCTCAAAGTATTCAACAAGGTAAAGCTTCACAAAGCATATCAAGTGTGGTGTGGTCCAACGTGCCTTACATAAGCCCAAACAAATCTTTCATAGAAGAAAAGAAATCAAGTATGCAATAATTATCAATGTGTCAACACATAGCTCCTTAAAGTATTCAACAAGGTAAAGCTTCACAAAGCATATCAAGTGTGGTGTGGCCCAACGTGCCTCACATAAGCCCAAAGAATCACACACGTGAGAATTGAGGGTAATATGCATCTACTATCAAAATATCAACAATCAATTCAACTCTAGGTGAGATCAAGTGAAAGCATATCAAGTAGGTGAGGTCCAAGGTGCCTCACATGTGCTCAATGAATCAACATATCAGGATTGAGGGCAAATAGGCTAGTACTATCATGATGTCAAGAATTAGCTCAACAACATGTTCCATGAGGCAAAACAACAATATACAAGAACATTATGTAACACTAATGCTAGAACTTACAGTGATTATAAACCATAAAAAACATATACGTGATTTTGGAGTCATTTACTAACTCAATCCAACAAAACCCGTTTAGGGTTCCATTGTCCAAAAATGGAGAAATGAAAAGAAATGAAGAAGAAGAAGAAAGAATAGAGATGAGGATGATCATACCTTCAAGAAAAGCACAATACTTCAAGATTTAGCTTCTAAAACTTCCACCTTTGATCATCAAATCCCCAAACCCTAAATTTTCTCTTCTTTTCTCTTTTCTTTGCAAGAAATTGAAATGTGGAGGTGCGTGTGTGTGTGTTGAACGTCCAAGAGAATTAAAAGGGGGAGGGATTTTGGCCTTTGGCCAATCCCACCCCTCACATTCACAATTTGACAATACACACCCTTCCCAATTCATCTTCTACATTACAAATAAAAACTACAATGCTATTAGGTGCAACAATTAAATAATTCAATACCCAACTAAGTAGTTTTGACATAATTATATTAATTCAAACCCTACATTAGACCATTCTTATGTCATACTAATCATTATTTAGTTGTCAAAGTACATTACCTATTTTTGTCATTTCAGTACAACCCAACATTTTATTTTTCTTTAATCATTCAAGTCCCAATAATAGCAATCATTACTAATTATTGGTTATTAACTCATAATATTACACTTAAGTTCACAATTATAATTGTTTCACAAAGTTAATTACCATTTTAATTATTGGGGTGTTACAAGGACATAAGTTCTTTATAAAATGGAAGATCAACAAGTTCTTATTAGCAGTCAATATCAATGTTGGACAGTGAAAATATGATAGACATGTTCACCGTCTCTAATATATTTGAAATAAGTCTCCGCCCAAGATTAAGCATAAACAATTTCAAATATGAGACAAGTAAACAAAGATATATTAAATTTTCGTAAAAAAGTACATCCACCCAGTCGACTACACCGGAGAAGGGGCATAACGAGCGGGAAAAGGGATTGCGGGTACATCAATACATGTTCCTATGCCCATTCCAATCTTGTCTAACTTTGCTAACTCCCCCTTCTCAACCCGTATCTTGTTCGTTATTTACAAAATGAATGATGCATATCAAAATAATAATACTTTTGTACTACTTATGTTACTTTAAATAAAAGGAGTCATCCTTTAATTATATGCTTTATGCTCAACCAATTAGAATGAGACATGACAAATATGGTTACGAGTATTAAATGCAAGTTTGCCTGTATAAGCAAGTGTTCGGATCAAAAGTCAATACTTTTGGTGCACAAATTATGAAGACATTTCGAGTAAAGTCATTCTAAGCATATCAACGAGGACCTTGTGAATGACTTGTATTCATCAAACTTATACTTTAAATTTTCTAAGTATATATGAGTAGTGTGACACCCTTGCCACAACAACCACCATTAACAAGACACCCAGGATTTATCACCAATACATCAATTACCTAATGATCTGATTACTTAATTAAAGTGCGGAAGCAATTAAAGTACAAAAAAAAGTATTACAACAATTCCATATCACTCTACGGTACTACAAAGGTTACATGTCTATATCTAAAAACTTCCATTACATTACATTATCCCAAATTTATTACAACAATAATCTCAACAATTAAGTTACCAAATAAGCAACTGAGTCTTCAATTCACTTCAAACAACAACCTAGCTAGATGGTCCCGCAGCTGATTTTCCTTTTCCTGTAAAAATTACAACAACTAAAACGTAAGCGAATGCTTAATGAATACATAGATTGCGCACATTATAAATATTTATGAAGCCCAAGAGTAACCCCGACGACAAACGTCGTATACTCTCTTCGTACACCAAGTACGGACCAGAGCCGCAGCCCCTTCGAGCCCAAAGCTCGGCATTTACACATACCATCTGAGACAAACGAACGATCGGAGATGACATACTGCCTACCGGACCTGGAGGGATCAGCTCCAACGTCATATAGCACAGTAACATCAGAGTTAACGATGCGACCCACCGGTCCATCACTAGATGCACAACAATCGAACGGACATGCAACAAGTAAGAATGTGCATCTAAATCTACGCAAGTTAGTAGAATTCCAACCAAACAAATGAAACAACATGTCTCAGCAGGCAAAGCTTAACATAATTCAGATATAATCATGCGAAATCTACTGTACTCACAGTGGGTGCGTAAATAAACTTTAATCAATCTTATTTCTCTTCGGGCTTTCAACCGGATCCACAAAGTACCCCACTGTGGGTTAAACAACACCACAAGGGACCTGTACGTCAGTTGTAACAACATATCGTGTCAATATCTTGTTTAATTTCATAAACAATAATTTATAAATTTTTGCAATATCTGATCCCCATTTCGGATCCATGTCCGAATTCGGATCCCACCCGAATTCGGACCCCAATTCGGTCCCCATGTTAAGTTCGGACAATGCCAATTTCGGACCCCATTAGGTCCCAATTCGGACAATTGCAAATTTCGGACCCCATCCGAATTCGGACCAATCCGGATCCCAACACTTAGAAATTATTTCTGTTTTTGTACTTCCCAAATTCGGATTTCGTCCTAAGTTCGAGGCCACCCGAATTCGGACCAGATCCGAGTTCATCTCGGATCCGAATTCGGACCCCTTCGAATTTGTGCAGTTTCGAATATTTTCCAGATTTTAATCCAAGTCATTTTTGCACTTACTCAGTACGTGAAATAACTTACACCAACTAAAATATACTTGTTTTCAACCATTTTAACACTATTATTAACATGCTTTCATACCAATTTACATCCTTTTTGACCATTTTTATTCATCCATTCGAACACACACTAAAAACACACACAAATCTCTAGAAATCATACTTATAGTTCGAATCAGGAGCTGAAATTCAATATATAGCATCTCATATACTAGATTTAAACGAATCTTCAACTATATAACACATGCATCCATAATTGTAACTCCAAAAATCAAATTAGGTTCATATAAAAACCGAACCAAATGTTCCCAAATTCGGTATTTAAATGATTTCTTACCTCAAATCCTTGATTGCAGTGTTAATGAATCCTTCTTTGCAACTTGATTCCAAATTTTCAACTTCCAAAATCAAAATTTGATGATCTTCGATTATCTTTAGAGAGAGAGAGCCGAAAGAGAGAAAGAGTGTTTAGTGAGAGAGAGTGTTTTCATGGAATGAAAGGCTTTTTAACCTTTTATTCCATTCATTTCTCATCTTTCTTCCTTTTTCACATTTAACCCCTTCACTTATCCGGTTCCATAAAATACTGATTTTTATAAAATAAAAGAATTCTATCTTTTATTTATTATCCTTAATAATTATTTTCACTTAATAATTAAAAACTCTAAATTTCCATATCATACAACCAACTTTCAGATATCCAAGTACATAAACATTTTTAATAATTTAACTTAATACAAAAGTTAAATCTAATTATCCCAATTACAATAAATTAAATCCGAGGATGTTACAACATGGGTTCCACCACGCTCAACTTCGTCCTCGAAGTTACTCGGATTCGAACAATCTCGGATACTTCTTCAACATCTCTGCCTTTGTTTCCCAGGTATGATTCACTCCCTTATGATGCTTCCAACGTACAAGCACCATTTCTATCTCTTTACTCCTTAATTTCTTCACTTTTGTGTCTAACACACACTCCGGTTCTTCAACATACCGGAGCCTTTCATCAATCTGCAACTTAGCGTAGTCAGCCCAATCTTCGTTTTCTGTTGTGAACGACTTTCTAAGGTTCCCCACATGGAACACCGGGTGTATGCCCGACATTTCTTCAGGCAACTCTAAGCGATAAGACTGATTTCCTATTTTCTCGCTAATTCTGAATGGCCCAACAAATCTCGGAGCCAACTTGCCTCTCTTCACAAAACAAGTAACACCTCTCATAGGTGATACTTTCTAGTAAACCCAGTCATTCACTTCAAAGCTGATGGGTTTGTGCCTTCTGTCGTAGTAACTTTTCTGACGATCCTGGGCCGCTTTCATATTCTGTCTTACTAGCTGAATCTTCTCATTCGTTTCCTGTAATAATGCCGGCCCAGCAATCGGCGTCTCTTCGGTTTCCCTCCAACACGTAGGAGTCCTACACCTTCTCCCATATAAAGCCTCAAATGGTGCCTTCTTTATCGTTGCATGATAGCTGTTATTGTATGAAAATTCTATCAACAGCAAATGGTCGTCCCAATTGCCACCGAGATCCAATATGCAAGATCTCATCATATCCTCCAAAGTAAGGATGGTTCGTTCACTCTGACCATCGGTTTGTGGGCGATAAGCCGTACTCATAGCAATCCTCGTTCCCAACCCCTCTTGCAATGCCGACCAAAAGTTTGAGGTAAACCGGCTATCACGGTCAGATACAATAGACTTCGGTACTCCATGTCTAGAAACAATTTCATCCATGTAAATTTGAGCCAATCTCTCAAGTGAGTAATTTTCTCTAATCGGTATAAAATGAGCCAACTTAGTCAATCTATCAACTATTACCCACACAGCATCATGTTGGCGCCTAGTCTTCGGCAGTTTTGTAACGAAATCCATAGTAATGTGCTCCCACTTCCATTCCGGAATGGGAAGCGGTTGCAAACTACCATATGGTTGCTGGTGTTCGGCTTTCACAAGCCGGCAAGTTCGGCATCTGTCCACGTACTGACCTATGTCTTTCTTTAGTCCGGGCCACCAAAAGTCTGCTTTTAGGTCATTGTACATCTTGGTGCTCCCGGGATGTACAGAATACTTTGATTGATGCGCTTCTTCGATGATCACATTTCGCATCCCACCAAACTTCGGCACCCAGATTCATATATACCTTTCAAACCCGACTCACTTGTTTCCATATTCTTAATCTGCGCCCTTATATCCTCAGCACCAACATTCTCGTCTTTCAAGGCTTCCTCCTGTGCGGCCTTGACATCATCTATAATTGTGGATGTTAACATAGTAGATGTCAACATGTAGCAGCAATCTTTACATATGCTTTGCGACTCAAAGCATCAGCCACCACGTTAGCTTTTCCGGGGTGATAAAGGATTTCGCAATCATAATCCTTTATAAGTTCCATCGATCTACGCTGTCTCATGTTAAGCTCTTTCTGACTAAAGATGCATTTCAAACTCTTATGGTCCGTGTAGAGTTGACACTTAGTCCCATATAAATAATGCCTCCATAATTTCAATGCAAACGTAACAGCTGTTAACTCAAGATCATGAGTTGAGTAGTTCTTCTCATGTTGCTTAAGCTGTCTTGAAGCATAAGCAATAACCTTCCCACGCTGCATCAGTACAGCGCCTAACCCCAGTCTTGAGGCATCCGTATACACCACGAAATCATCGTTGCCTTCAGGTAAGGCAAGTATCGGCGCTTCGCTTAACATTTTCTTCAGGATCTCAAATGCCTCCTGCTGCACAGTTTCCCACACAAACGGTGCATTCTTCTTTGTTAATGCAGTCAAAGGAACTGCAATTTTGGAGAAGTCCTTTATAAACCTCCTATAATATCCGGCCAACCCCAGGAAACTTCTAACTTCAGTAGCTGAACGAGGCGATTCCCAGTTCTTTATTGCTTCAACCTTAGCCGGGTCCACCGAAATTCCAGCTCCAGAAATTACATGTCCTAGAAACTGTATCTGTTGTAGCCAAAACTCGCACTTTGAGAACTTGGCGTACAACCTTTCCTTCCTTAACAATTCCAACAGTTCTCTCAGATGTTCAGCATGTTCGGCTTCAGACTTAGAGTATACCAAAATATCATCAATGAACACAATCACTGATTTATCCAACATCGGTCTGCAAACTCTATTCATTAAATCCATAAACACTGCCGGGGCGTTGGTTAATCCAAAAGGCATCACCAGAAACTCGTAATGTCCATACCGAGTCCTGAATGCTGTCTTTGGCACATCTTCCTCTCGAACCTTCAATTGATGATATCCCGATCTCAGATCAATCTTAGAAAATACACTAGCCCCGTGTAACTGATCAAACAAGTCGTCTATCCTCGGCAGAGGATACTTGTTCTTAATCGTCAACTTATTCAGCTCCCGATAATCTATGCACATCCTCATCGAGCCATCTTTCTTCTTAACAAATAACACCGGAGCTCCCCACGGCGATGAACTCGGTCGAATGAAGCCCTTGTCCAACAATTCTTGCAGCTGTGTCATCATTTCCTTCATCTCGGTTGGGGCGAGGCGATAAGGAGAACGAGCTACCGGTGCAGCTCCCGGGATCAGGTCAATTCGGAATTCAACTTGTCTCTCAGGCGGCACGCCAGACAAGTCTTCCGGAAACACGTCCAGAAATTGTGAAACAACAGGCACGTTTGCCAACATCCTCTTCTCAGCCCTGGCATCAACAGCATATGCCAGATAGGCGTCACACCCCTTTGCAACAAGCTTTCGAGCTTTTGCAATGGTCAGTAAACACAGATCCCCACTTCTCCTATCCCCATATATACAGATCTCACGCCCCTCCGGAGTAGTTATCTTGATCATACGATTCTTACAAACTATGTGAGCTTCATTTTCGATCAACCAGTCCATCCCGATAATTACATCAAACTCACTGAATTCTATCGGAATCAGATCTAAATTGAAGACTACATCTTCAATTACTAACGTGCAATTACGGTATACATGATCTACCTTGACTAAAGTATTGCTAGCAGTTTCAATATCAAGTATAGCAGACAACTTAGATAATGGCATAGCAAGTTGTTGTGCAAAAGCAATAGACACGAAAGAACGATTGGCACCCGAATCAAAAAGAACTCGTGCAGGCATGGAATTTACAATAAACATACCCGTGACCACCTCTGGGTTTTCCCTAGCTTCCTCTGCAGTGATTTGAAAGGCACGAGTCGGTGCCCTCTGTGACTGACCCCGGCGGTTAACTGAACCACCACTCGAACCTCCCGACGATCGTGTTGATGATGGGGCAGCAGCTGTTGGAGCATTCTTTCTACAATTCCTGCTATAGTGACCCCACACCCCACACTTATAGCAAGCATCACCTTTCCTTGGGCAATCATTCTGAAAATGTCCCAGTTCTCCACAGCAAAAGCAAGCACGTCCGTTAGTGCACTTGCCAAAATGTTCCAGGTGACACTTGTTGCAGTATTGTGGCTCGGTGTTGATAAAGTAGGCACGAGCACGACCAGAAGAACCAGACTGGCGGCGATAAGACTGTTGCGGCGAGTACTGAGACGAGCGAGAAGAACCAGAGTAACCTCCTTCGCGCTGACGTTTTGGTGGTGACGGTTGTGTTGGGTTGGTGGAAGCAGCAATAGACCCAATAGAATAACCAGACATGATCAAAATCTGCTCTACATTTCTGGCAGCCTCAAGTAAACCAGCAAATGTAGGGTAGCGAACGTTGCTCATGACCCGTCTAATTTCAATATCCAGACCAGCCTCGAACCTGGTCACCTTCCTTTCTTCAGTATCAACTTGATGAGGCGCAAACAGACTCAGCCTCGTGAACTCCACAGCATACTGGGACACAGTCTTAGTCCCCTGCATCAGTGCCATAAACTTTGCTTCCAACCTCCGGCGCACATCAACCGGACAGTATTGCTGAGTGAATAGGTCCTTGAACTCAGCCCAAGTCATAACAGAAACCTTCTCCAATGTCAAAGCGTTCACCATAACATTCCACCACATAATTGCGTCATTAGTGAACATTGCTGTAGCATACCGAACCATGTCCTTCTCAGCACAGTCGCTGATTCGGAATGTCCGTTCGGTTGCCGTTATCCATTCCAATGCAGCCACGACATCACCCAATCCATTAAATTCCACAACACCGTTTCCCTTAAAGTCCTTGAAACGACAACCTCTGGGTTTGTTTGATGACCCAGTGTTGTCATCTTGTTCCTCATTGTTACCCCCTTCCTTCTCCTTGTTCTTTCTCTTATCCTCTCTTCTCTTAGCATCGGCCTCATCTCGAGCCCGAAACTGATCTTGTATCATTTTGTTCTGCTCAGCCATCATGGCTAACATCATCTCTCTGGCTTCTTCAGGTGTCATTCCTCCAGACATGTTCTAAAAAATATAAACATATAACTTGTTTAGTACCATGTCATCAGTTTAAAGACACCACTCATTTGTCCCGTATGATAGTCAATCCCTATAATTACTAGATCGTAACCTATCTTAGTTCAGATCATTACTTAAACCACTACATATCATTACCTAATGTTTGAGATCAAGACCTCACGGACACTTGAATCTCAAACTACTGCTCTGATACCATCTCGTTGTGACACCCTTGCCACAACAACCACCATTAACAAGACACCCAGGATTTATCACCAATACATCAATTACCTAATGATCTGATTACTTAATTAAAGTGCGGAAGCAATTAAAGTACAAAATAAAGTATTACAACAATTCCATATCACTCTACGGTACTACAAAGGTTACATGTCTATATCTAAAAACTTCCATTACATTACATTATCCCAAATTTATTACAACAATAATCTCAACAATTAAGTTACCAAATAAGCAACTGAGTCTTCAATTCACTTCAAACAACAACCTAGCTAGATGGTCCCGCAGCTGATTTTCCTTTTCCTGTAAAAATTACAACAACTAAAACGTAAGCGAATGCTTAGTGAATACATAGATTGCGCACATTATAAATATTTATGAAGCCCAAGAGTAACCCCGACGACAAACGTCGTATACTCTCTTCGTACACCAAGTACGGACCAGAGCCGCAGCCCCTTCGAGCCCAAAGCTCGGCATTTACACATACCATCTGAGACAAACGAACGATCGGAGATGACATACTGCCTACCGGACCTGGAGGGATCAGCTCCAGCGTCATATAGCACAGTAACATCAGAGTTAACGATGCGACCCACCGGTCCATCACTAGATGCACAACAATCGAACGGACATGCAACAAGTAAGAATGTGCATCTAAATCTACGCAAGTTAGTAGAATTCCAACCAAACAAATGAAACAACAGGTCTCAGCAGGCAAAGCTTAACATAATTCAGATATAATCATGCGAAATCTACTGTACTCACAGTGGGTGCGTAAATAAACTTTAATCAATCTTATTTCTCTTCGGGCTTTCAACCGGATCCACAAAGTACCCCACTGTGGGTTAAACAACACCACAAGGGACCTGTACGTCAGTTGTAACAACATATCGTGTCAATATCTTGTTTAATTTCATAAACAATAATTTATAAATTTTTGCAATATCTGATCCCCATTTCGGATCCATGTCCGAATTCGGATCCCACCCGAATTCGGACCCCAATTCGGTCCCCATGTTAAGTTCGGACAATGCCAATTTCGGACCCCATTAGGTCCCAATTCGGACAATTGCAAATTTCGGACCCCATCCGAATTCGGACCAATCCGGATCCCAACACTTAGAAATTATTTCTGTTTTTGTACTTCCCAAATTCGGATTTCGTCCTAAGTTCGAGGCCACCCGAATTCGGACCAGATCCGAGTTCATCTCGGATCCGAATTCGGACCCCTTCGAATTTGTGCAGTTTCGAATATTTTCCAGATTTTAATCCAAGTCATTTTTGCACTTACTCAGTACGTGAAATAACTTACACCAACTAAAATATACTTGTTTTCAACCATTTTAACACTATTATTAACATGCTTTCATACCAATTTACATCCTTTTTGACCATTTTTATTCATCCATTCGAACACACACTAAAAACACACACAAATCTCTAGAAATCATACTTATAGTTCGAATCAGGAGCTGAAATTCAATATATAGCATCTCATATACTAGATTTAAACGAATCTTCAACTATATAACACATGCATCCATAATTGTAACTCCAAAAATCAAATTAGGTTCATATAAAAACCGAACCAAATGTTCCCAAATTCGGTATTTAAATGATTTCTTACCTCAAATCCTTGATTGCAGTGTTAATGAATCCTTCTTTGCAACTTGATTCCAAATTTTCAACTTCCAATATCAAAATTTGATGATCTTCGATTATCTTTAGAGAGAGAGAGCCGAAAGAGAGAAAGAGTGTTTAGTGAGAGAGAGTGTTTTCATGGAATGAAAGGCTTTTTAACCTTTTATTCCATTCATTTCTCATCTTTCTTCCTTTTTCACATTTAACCCCTTCACTTATCCGGTTCCATAAAATACTGATTTTTATAAAATAAAAGAATTCTATCTTTTATTTATTATCCTTAATAATTATTTTCACTTAATAATTAAAAACTCTAAATTTCCATATCATACAACCAACTTTCAGATATCCAAGTACATAAACATTTTTAATAATTTAACTTAATACAAAAGTTAAATCTAATTATCCCAATTACAATAAATTAAATTCGAGGATGTTACAAGGAGTACTTTTTTACACCACCCGCATTCAAAATAAAGAATTTTAGTATAAATTTTTACTTGTTCCATTCGGAAATTTTCTTTGTAATTTATTTCAACAACCACTAATCAAATTAAGCTATGAAAAAGTTGAAACATAGCCAAATCCATTGTCTAAAAGGCTTAACGGGACAAACATGTCTCTACATATAACATAACCAAATCCATTGTCTAAAAGGCTTAACCAGACCAACATGTCTCTACCTATAATCATATCATCTATAAATACTATTAAATGACTAAATAAACATCCTACTTGTCATCCTTTAAGCTATGCCAGTTTGACATTGTCTACTTTTGACATTTGTCAATTACCATTTTAAATCTTAAAAAACCTTTCTATTTGATTATTTCGAAATGTAACTTTAAAACTATTTAGAAAATGTATGAAAAATTCAAATTGAAGTTATATTTATATACACATTTATTTTTATTGTCTATTCTTATAAGTTTAAAAAACTTGATAATTTAAAAAAAAAAATTTATTATGAATACTAATTTTAATTTTAAAGATTTTCTTTTGACTCAACTATGTAAACATGAGTTAATCTATGTATCTATTCTATTAAAAGAATAAATAGATTTCAATCGCCACTTTACTAAACCGTCAATTGACATAGTCTTCTTTCGACACACATTAAAATTAATTAAATAAAATTATATAGAGAATCATCTGTTTATTTATAGAGATTGTGTTGCAGAGTTATCAGAAATCCATTTTAAGGATTAATATTAATAATTTAAATTGTTTTTATAAATTTATAGAGAATCTGTTAATTCCGCTATATTTTTATATGTTCACATATTTTAATTAATAAAATCAATTCGTATAATATACAGATCGCTAAACTAGTAGACTAATATAAATGTAAAAAAGTAAAATACATGTATGATATGGGTTATTATATCTAAATTAATCATGTTTTTGTGTTTTCATTTGACTTGGAATGTAAGTTGACCGGATTTAATCCTTATCTTGAAATTTATTAAAGACTAAAAATAAATAAATAAATAAAAACTACAAAAAAGGGTATCACAGCCTCCTTTTGTTTAACCCAATCAGATGAACCCACGTGTCGAGTTGTCCTAATCGTGAAATTACAGTTGTACCCCTACCTTTCCAAATTCCATTGTTGTCGTCTCTCGCTGACGACTTTTTCTTACACCGTTGGGAAAAAGCCTCTCTCTCTCTCTCTCTCTCTCTCTCTCTCTCTCTCACTAGTCGACATCTACTTTATCTTCTTCAGTTTATGTGGAAATTGGTATTAAGGTTTGTTTGAATCAAACGATTCAACGCTTTGTCAGTTTCAAAATTTGCTGTGGAGTTGTGTTGAGTGCGTGATTGTAAGAATTAGGGCTTGTTTTGTTATTTTCTTTGGAAGTTTTTAGAGCTTTTGAGGTTTTTGTTATGAAGGAGCTGCAGGTAACGGTACAACGAAGATTAGGGTTCAGTTGATTCAACAGTCAGGATTTGTACACCGAATGGAGGGAGGTAGCTTCTTTTCTAGACTTCTTCTGGTAATAACTGTCTGTTTCCTTTCTTTTTTTTTGTTCAATAAGCTATGAATTGTGTTTTTTTTTAAAGTAATTTATCGCAAGAGATTGCTTTTTTTTGTTAGGGTAATGGAATTGGTGGGTGTAGTGACGCAAAAGGGTTAATTTTGTTGATTGAGTAAGACGGAACGAGTGAGGGATAGAGGAAATTTGTTTGAACTACATTCATTTTGGTTTTCGTTAGGTATATGGCCAAACAATTGGTTTTACTATATGGGGTTTATACCGTAAAGCAGCAAAGTGTTTTTCTTTCGAACAATCATCCTCAACTAAGTCAAGCTATTTCAGTTTCATGGGTTAAAGTTTGACCAGATATCGTAACGGATGCCAATATAGTTGATGTGTCAACTAGTTAGATTAAAGAACCATTAATTTAAGAACGGTAACTGTGGACTAATAGACCTGTTTGGATACTTATTTAGGAAGATTGTGGTGACAAAATGGCGTCATTTATTGAAAGTCTGTGTATGATACGAAGTCAGATTTTTTTAATAGGTGAAACTGTTCATCCAGTTAACTAGTGACATAAGCAGGTCATATTTTGAAACTATAGTGAGTTACTTGGTATGCAAAAAGGTTTAGTGACTAAATATGAGTAAAAACAATACTCTATTACAATATGAACACTTTCTGTATGTGTGGTGGAAATCAGAGTCAAGTGTTTGCAGGAATTCTACTTGCTTTGTTACTTTTAGTAGTGGCTGGATTGAAATACATAGCATGGAGAGAGAGAGAGAGAGAGAATGTTTTTCTAAGACAGAGCTAGAATGTGATACGGTCTATTAAAATTTGGGGCTGTGTGTGTGTGTGTGAATGTTTTTCAGGCCCGGGGGGATGTCAAATGCTTTTGTATTAAACTAGGTTTTGCGCTGTGAATGTGCTGGCCAGTAAGTCAGTAACATTAATGGTGAGCTGTTGTATATCACTTGGTGAGTATATAGAGGCACTAGGCAGTGAGGTCACTTTGGAGCTGATATGATGGCTATATGCTTTGTTAATTGTTTTCTAACGAATGCCGAGAATTTGGAAGCATGTCAGTAGACTTTTAGAACATAAGCTTCTACGATGTTCAGCTGTCATTTACGGTGATATGAATTCATGGTTTAAGCACTTTGGAGTTTGCGTTTGCTAGGAACCATTTAATGTTACTTACATGTTTTCTTTAATTCAAGATATTTACGCCCGTATCTATGTGATTAATGGAAATGTTTCTCCAATGCCATATGAAGTAATTGAATTGAACAATGAACATGTAATTACTTCCTGTCATGATTTTGCCTACGCTTCTGCTCTGCTTTCTCGTCTTCCATCAGTTTGTTTTGTATAGGACAGAATTGACCTAGGCCACTAGTAAAGTACTTGATAAATAATAATCATCTTGCTTTGATAGAAGTTTTAACATTTAGTCAAATATACTAAAGACAACGTTGGAAAATTATTTGGACTGAAGTTGCGACCATAAAAACTTTTTAATGATGACATGCAAATAACTGATTTTAGCTTAAAAGTTGTCTAAAAAGGGAACAGCGCAACAAATACTGAACTTCCCAAAATGGCAGCAGTTGCTATTCCTATAGATTGGAGTATTTTGTTTCGGATTGATGGTCACTTGTCTTTGTTCACAGTTACTTTTGGTTAAATTTTAATTTACCATCTAATATATGTCCAGAAATTGTTTTCACTTATTTTTCTTCTCTCCCAACTTTATATGAACTCTAGATATATACCAATGGACTATGACGACAATGAATTTCAAGGACAAAATCTTCAGTTAGGTGGGGAAGGGTGCTCCAAGCTTTCGTCTGTCTTGCATTCATATGCTCTCCCCAAATTTGACTTTGATGATAGTCTCCAGGGGCATCTAAGATTTGACAGTTTGGTTGAAAACGAGGTTTTTCTTGGTATCACGAGTCAAGAAGACAACCAGTGGATTGAAGAATATTCACGTGGAAGTAGTGGAATTGAGTTTAGTTCAAGTGCTGTGGAATTAAGACGTATCAATGTATGGTCTGAAGCAACATCTTCAGAATCTGTTGAAATGCTTCTAAAATCAGTTGGGCAGGAAGATAAAGTCATGGGAGAACCAAAAATCCAACAATTAGATGTCTCTAACGAGCCTGGTAGTGTAATTAAAATTATGGATCCTAATTTAAACCAAGAAGAAGGGAAAGATCTCCTTACTCATCCTCAAAACACATCACTGCCAAACGAGTTCTCGGGGAATTTTCATGAGCAGCCTCATGCTAGGTTCGCTTCACAATCTCAAGAGGCCCAATTATCTGGTGGAGAGTTAAATTCAGGTGTTGTAATTGAGAAGAATAACTTATCTGTGTCAGAAGAAAAACTGGATACCACTTCTGATGATATAATTCGAAACAACGCCGGGAATTTGTCAAATGAATCCAAAATGCCAGAGGCTGACCAAAATGAATGTGACATAGGAAAGGATGCACATCAAATCACTTCCAACTCATCTTTGGTGGTGTCCGCAGACAACTTACCTGACACAGAAGTTGGAGGTAGCATCGAGCTGGTAGGTACTGGGTTGACAGAAGCATGCTTGGTGGATGGTGAGCTTACTAAAGATGTTTTAGACAATGATGTAATAGCTGCTAAAAACACTATAGAGGTTAACAAAGGGGACTCAAATGACGAGGATAGGTGCTTGCCTGCTAAGACTAAGAGTTGCAAGTCGCAGGTGGACTGTGAAAGTAGGCCATCGGAGCTAACTGCTATATGTGTGAATCAAGATATTCAAGCTCTTGATCACAAAAAGAAGGCTGAACCATCTTTATCTGTGGAAGGCAGTAACAAGAATCCTGTGGTAGCTCCTAATTCTGAAACTGATATGTCAGTTCGAGTTGAACAAGGTATATTAAAATGTTAAATATAGACTATATAGGCTTCTTTGTTACTTGCATATTACTTGTTAATCTTTCTAACTTATTCAGTTATTCCTCTTTTTTACTTCAAAGTATCAGTTGCTGCTATGGAATCTGATAAAAGTTCACTTCATGACACATCTGATGGTTCTTACCTACTATCGGGAAGTCTTGCTACAACTGATATGGATGACCAACCAAAATCACCTATATTTGGGGTGAGTTTAGTGCACCAGGATAGCATGAAAAAGGTGGAAGCAGGATTGCCTCATGACAACAATTCTCAAAGTGAGATTCCGCAAGTTGAAAGTCTGGTTGCTTCAAAGAATCCATCATCTTTAGCTGAAGAAGAAGCATCTCGTGATTTGGCGGAAAAGGTTGTACATGGGCTTGATGTTCATTTATTGTCAGAAAAAGGGGGCAACGATTCAGAATTAAGGGGCCAACTAGAGCCAAAGGAATCAATGATGGAAGGTAAGCATATAGTGTTACTAGTTAAAATCTTGTTTATCTTATTAACAATCAAAATATTTTATTATGATGCTGTTTGTTAGGTTAAATATGTTCTGATGCAAGTTCCATCATCTACACACTTTTCCTCCCTCTGTTCTTGATTTTACAGTCGATGAACCAAATGAGCATCAGACTCTTTCTGATGTAGCCCGTCCATCTGAATACGATGCTAATCACATACGACAGGATGGAGGCAGCTTTTCTGGTTTAGAGAAATCTCAAGTTGTTTCTCCTACACATGTTAGCAGCAAAACCACTGATGATGTGGAGGGTAGCATTCAGTCAGTTTCATCAAGTAAAGCTACACAAGAAGAAAAGAACTTTACTTTTGAGGTCAATAAAAGGGCTGGTGTTGGACAAGCTGGCAAGGTTGTTAAATCATATCCTACGTTTCAGGTATCGATGTTGCCAAAGGTTACTATTTTCATCTCTATGCTTTCATATGTTGTATTTCTAAATTTCATTCAACCCTTAATCACATCCATGACAATTGTAATGTGGATTTATCATATGTAGATTACAGAGGGGCCACCGCCATCCACCAAGTCTAGTAGTAGCCAAGCGGATGCAAAGAAATCTCTTGAAGCTTCTCTTAGTCCTCAGAATCCTAGTGGGACCTCTAAAATAGAAGTCAAATCGAAATCAGAGCGTAAACCTAGGAGGAAGTCAGTTGGGAAGGAAAGTGCGAGGAAAGGTAACAATGTGAAAGAAACAACCCCAGCAAGAGATTCAGTAAGAGTAGAAAAATCAGCTATGCCATTAACCACCACTGCAACTGGTCAAATTATTCTACATGAAGAGATTAAGTCCAAGGAGAATGTTGAACGAGGTGGTATGAAACCTACTGGTGTTTTTACTTTGCCCAAGCTTCCAGATCTGAATAATTCAACGTCTATATTTCGACAGCCTTTTACTGATAATCAACAAGTGCAATTGCGTGCACAAATATTAGTGTATGGATCATTGATGTGAGTCCTGTATCCTTTCATATAGTAACTGTGTTTTTTAAGAGAGGTACATTGTGCATTCTAATTTAGTGGCTTTTGTGTGTTTTTTGCTTTCTTTATACAAAAGAATATGCAAAATGCACTGTTTGTTTTCATTTTCTTCACATGCGAGCATATTGTTGTGTTCATTTGATATTTTTGTCACGTTTTTTATTGTTAAATATTGTCGTTCCCACATTTGTTGGTTATTATGTTGTTGGTTGCAGATCAGGGTCACCTCCTGAAGAGTCTCATATGATTGCTGCATTTGGTCAATCTGGTCAGTTCAGTAAAAGATTTTTTCCTGTTACATATTGAACCAAAATCTCTAATTTTAATGGCTTCATATGTTATGCATCTACAGATGGTGTAAGAACTTGGGAGGGTGTTTGGCGTGCTTGTTTAGAAAGGCTTCATGTCCAGAAAGCTCAGATCAACTCTACTACCCCTATCCATAAACGATCAGGTACCACACGATATATATCTTCTCAAGTTATTGCATAATTGTCTGTTGTAGGCACTGTTTCTTTTTTACTTAAAATGGGATAGGATTTAATCCGGGAAGCTATTAAGCTTTACGTGACTGCTTGTTATTGACATGGTGGAAAACGAAGGACATAAGGAGAGAACTGAGGGGTAGATGTTTTCCCCTATTAAATCATTGAGTTTTTTTTTTACCTCTTTGCCCTTGACTTAATTTCTATTATTTTATTTATTACTATCTTCATCATTTAAGTATTTCATGTGCGCGCCGTGCCCCTTATGTGATCTTATCTTACTATATTATAAAGGAATTAAGTCTTCTATATATAGTTTTTAATTTTCCCGGTTTCTACTTCTGAAATCCTTAAATGTGATGCATAATGTTCAAATAACTATAGCATGCATTATAAAATGATTACTAATTGCATTTATACTCCTTATTTGTTATATTAAGGGTCAATTGCTAAAAATAGAAACAACTTTATGCATTTTTAGCACTTGTAGAAACATTATTTATTTTTTATCACTAATAACATCAACTTTTATATTTTTTTATCATTTATAGCAAAACTTTAAAAAGTCGTTGCTATAAATGATAAAAAGAATACAAAAGTTAATGCTATTAAGGATACACAATACAAAAGTTGATGTTATTCATATTAAAAATACAAAAGTTGATGCTATTAGTGATAAAAAATAAAGAATGCTGTTATAAATGACAAAAAATAAAAAAGTTGTTATTATTTTTAGTAATTAACCCTTATATTAATTATAAATACTACATTTCACATCCCTCCTTTGTTTTTAGTTGTATATTTACAAATTTGTCATATTATATATGTGTGTGTTGTATGTATGTGTGTGTATCACTTTAATACAATTATATTATGAGAAATCTTGTTAACACTTTCAGAATGACACAAATATTAAGTATTATATTTATGATGCTCATCTGACACCCAAAAAAACCTCTATTCATGTAATACTTACTTACTCAAGACATATCTCATATATCAACACTTGTTTTTTTTTTTCTGTGTGTGTTCTGGAGGAAGGGTGTGGGGGGTAGTGGGGAGGACAAGGCCATAGTGTCTGTAATTTACTAACTTCATTTCAGACTTAAAAGATGCAGGCAATAGAGTTGATCAAGGAATTAAACATACTTCTATCCAAAACAAAATTACCTCTTCACTTATTGGAGGAGCAACCAACAAGACTACTCCACCGATAGTTAGCCCAATGATTCCCCCTACATCACCTTTTTGGAATATATCTGCCCCTTCAGATAATTTGCAGTCTAGTGGGATGCCGAGACCTGCTCGTCTTGATTATCATCAAACACCAGCTTCTCTACATACTTATCAAAATCCAACAGTACAGAATTTTAGCCTGCATAGCCCTACCTGGTTATCTCAGGGACCATTTGCTGGTCAGTGGGTTGCTGCTTTTAACCCAGCCCCTCATTTTCCTGCATTGCCAATAACCGAGGCATTGAAGTTAACCCCATTGAAAGAATCTGCTGGTCCAAGTATAACTCATACATCTAGTCCAATGGTAACTGCATCATCCGACCAGCCTTCCAGTGAGTCAAAAACCAGAAAGAGAAGAAAAGGTACTGCTAGTGTGGCTGTTAAACAAATCTCTGATCGTAGTCCAGCTCAGATGGCATCGGTTTCTGCACCTGTAGTTTTTCATTTGCCTCAGACAGATTCATTGACTGCTCCCATGGTTGGTAGTCCTTTTTCTACATCTGTTTCAGTATCAACACCTGCTTTCATCACATCTAGAAGCAGTGCTCATCGTCATCCTAGAAGCGATGATCAGAACATGGAGAAACTAGTAATTTCGGAAGAGACTTTGAGCAAAGTTGAGGAGTCTAAGCTACAAGCAGAGGACGCTGCTGCATCTGCTGCTGCTGCTATCAGTCACTGCCATGGTGTGTGGAGCCAGCTGGAAAGACAAAATAAAATTGGTTTGAATTCCGATGATGAAGCGAAGCTAGTATCTTCAGCTGTTTCAATAGCAGCAGCTGCTTCTGTTGCTAAGGTGGCAGCTGCTGCTGCTAAAATTGCAATGAATGTCGCTGAACAAGCAAGGTCAATGGTGAATGTTTTTCCAAGTTCAGTTAATCATGATGCCACAGAAGCTACTCTACAGAGACTTCAAGCTGCATCAGCGTCCGCAAAACACTCTCAAAACTTGAATGCCATTGTAAAAGCTGCTGAGCTGGCAGCTCAAGCAGTTACTCAAGCTGGAAAAATCGTTGCAATGAGCGAACCGTTGCCGTTAAGGCATTTGGTTGAAGCTGGTCCTGAGGGCTACTGGAAGACTCCGGCTTTCATTGCTGGAAACTTGAATGGTGCTGATAAAAAGAATGTTGAAGCTGCTTCTGACGTGTCTGATAAAGGAATTTTGACAACGAAATCTGGTATATCAAGACTAGATAACTCCATGGATTTTGCAAATATTCAGAGAACGGAGACTGATGACATCATGGTTCCTTCTACGAGCCGTGAAAAGGATAAGAGAAAGCCAAGGGTTCGTAAAGGTCATGACTTGTCGAAAACCATTGAGGTTGCACACAAATCAGATCATGGATCAATTGATACTTCTATTGTTGGTAAAATGGAGCCTCAAGTTACGTCAAGCACTTTGAAAGATGATAATATCAAGGAAGGTAGTCTCGTTGAGGTAAGTTTGCTAATTCTCAACATCTTTTTTGTTTTTTTTATGCAAGATTGTTCCCTTTCTAGGCTTTGCTTTGCATTTTCTTAAGATCAACTTATTTGTGTTTTAGGTCTATAAGAATGACGACAAAAATGATGGTGCTTGGTTTGGAGCTAATGTATTGAGTTTAAATGATGGAAAAGCCCTTGTTTGTTACACGGAAATCCAATCTGATGAAGGTAGACTCGTGACCTTTATGAATCCTGTGTTGTCATTTTTATTTAATTTAGTTTATAATCATCTTCTAATGCACAAAGAATATGTATATTGGTTGTACTAAAAACCTGATACTTTTTATATTCATTTGTTTACGTTCAGGACCATTAAAGGAATGGGTGTCACTTGAAGTTAAAGGCACGGAGGTACCCAAGATACGTGTTGCACATCCTGTGACTACGATGCGTTTTGAAGGGACTAGAAAGCGACGCAGGACAGCTTCAACAGATTTCATGTGGTCTAGTGGAGACCAAGTTGATGTGTGGATACAAGATCGGTATGTTTGCTTACTGGAAAAGAAAATAAAATTGTCAAATCTCACACAAGGAATAATATGTGCCGGGCAAGTGCCCCTCTGGAATTTATATGAGCTTAAATTCTCTGTGTTGGATTTCACAACTAGACAATCTCTAAATATAGTTAGGGTGATACCATCATAGAATACAACGTACCTTTTTGAATGTTCCACCTAGGTCATTATTCTTTCTTGGAGATGCCTAGTCATGAACTTACTAAAATGTGTTCCATTTTGGACACGTAAACTGACCATAATTTGCATATTAAGTTTAGGAAGAACCAACACAGGATTATTCCCGTGGGCGAGTTAAGATTGGAGTATAAGTGTTTGCAAAATATATGTATTGGTGTCACGCCACCAAAAAATGGAACACATTCTGTAAGTGTAGTGTATATGTGTTTAAAAAAATACCATAACCTGTTATTAAGGGAAAAGTACGTAGTTATTCTATGACCTTAAGCCCCTAGATAATGGAGTCTTAAATTGAAATATTGGACTTATATTTTTCCTGAGGTGCATCCAACTATTCTGATTATATGGTATAAGATATTATAATTTATATAATATATGTCGGATATTAAGCCTTTGATGTCTTTTTTACATGGTACTTCTGCAGCTGGCGTGAGGGGGTTGTCAAGGAAACAAACAAAATCGATCTTACCTCTCTAACTGTTCAATTCCCAGGTCTTCTATTTTAAGAGTGTTGTTTGTTACAACTTTATTATGATTTATAATGATTATATAATTGGGCCTATCGGCTGATTTCTTCTTCCCATCTTTATTTGGAATATTTGTAGCCCAAGGAGAGACATCGATTGTTCGATCATGGTTTGTCCGGCCAACTCTCATCTGGAAGGATGGCAAGTGGGTCGAGTCCCATACATCCGAGAAATACCTTTCTTCCCAGGTATTTTAGATCTCCGTGTTATGTGCATGGTCGAGTACTTGAGTTTTTGTTTCTTGTGTTGTCTAAGCTAGATCATTGTGTTCTTTTACAGGGTGATGCACCACAGGAAAAGCGGTTGAAACTGGGAAGTCCTGTTGTGGAGAGCAGAAGGAACGATGATGGGCCATCGGCAAATGTTGTCGACTCTAAGAAACAGGAAGAGTCAAGAACACTACCCTTATCAACACATGAAAGATTATTTAGTGTTGGTAGCACCAGAGATGATAAAAAGCCTGGTACACATAATACAATGCGGAGCCGATTGCAAAAGGAAGGTCCAGGAGTAATTTTTGGTGTTCCTAAACCAGGGAAGAAACAGAAATTTATGGACGTAAGCAAACATTATGTTGGCGATGGAAGCAATAAGAACAACCCTACACATGATTCGGTCAAGTTTACGAGATATTTGATCCCTCAAGCACCAGGATCCCGTGGATGGAGAAACAATTTGAGAAGTGATACCAAGGAAAAACAAGCTGCTGAATCCAAACCGAGAACACTTAAGCCTCGAAAACCACCAATTCCTTCCTGCAGAACAATAAACAAAACCACCACAGATTCTATCGGTGATGTTGAGAACCAATCGGGTCATCAGAGTTCGATGGATTTTGGGTTGTCTTCCAACATCGAAGATGCACCAAAACATGCTACTGATTTAGCTTCATCAGGAATTCCAGCAGAGCCTTCGAAGGGAGTTTCTACATCAACCACCAAACCTGAGCGTTTGAACAAACGTAAATTTACACCTATCAGTGGGAAGTCAGTTAAAGTCGAAAAATCACTCCCAGAACCTGTTGAGCAGCCCCGCAGATCAAATCGTAAAATTCAGCCAACATCAAGGGTGAGTCACATCTGATTTGGTAAATGTTCTTAATATTGATTATTCTTATTATCTTAAAATTTTGTTTCTTACAGTTATTAGAAGGGTTGCAAAGCTCTATGACCATCTCAAAGATACCTTCTGCTTCACATACTGCTCCAAGAAGCCACAGCAAGGCTACTCCGAAAGGTAAGTACTTCAGATACAGATAGCAAATAAGAATAATTGTTCATCCCAATCTTTTGATTTATGTGCTTGATTATTAGGTAGTGTACAAGAATGCCGTTATTTGAATATAGTCATTTAAAATATGAGCTTCATGACATTATGGGGCAGAGATTTTTGATTTACATCCTAGTTTGCACAAGATGGAAGTTAGTAGTTTTCGACTTTTTGCTTGTAAGTTTGCAAAAGATGAAATCTTTGGAAATTTATATGAATTTGTTCTGAAATTAATTTTGTTCCAATTTGCATAAAGAGGTAACATATTTAAGTAGCTTTCAAAATGAGCTTGAGTTTTTGGTCAAACAAAATTATTTTTTTACCCTCTAATAATTATAAAGCTACAACTTTTACTTGTAATTAAATTATTAACGGCTCTTTAAGTCATTAAATGCTAAAAGTTACATTTACAACTATTTTTACCAAGCACATTTTATAAAAACTAGAGCTTCAGTTCTTTCAAAGCTACAACTCCTAAAAGCTCCAATTACTAAAAAGTCCAGCTCATAGCTCTAACTCGAACCTATAGTTGTGTCAAACATACCCTCCACATAAATTATTACACAATTTTAAAATATATCAAGAGTAAATTTTCTTATTTTCGGTGGTGAACTAAAAACAGAAGATTTTCCTTTTTTTATGGGGGCAAACTTAAGTCTCCCCAACAAGCAGTTTTTCAAAGGGATAATTGCGCAAAAAACCTTCAACTTGTCAGTTTTTTGTGATTAAAACCTTAAACTATTTTTCATTGCACAGAAAACTCTGAACTAACTAAAAATCAGTAAATCAAGGTTTTATCAATGGGTAACCGGTTGAAACCGTTTATTAATCCTATAGGGACCGGTAAATAACCTACGTTGAATAAATTTTAATTTTTAAAACCGGTTGCCAAGTATTACACATCATTTAAGACCCCGTTGATAATTTTTAATTGTAATTTTTTAACGGGATTACATTATCTACGAGCGTTAAAATGATGTATAATACTTGGAAACCGATTTTAATAATTAAATTTTATTCTACGTAGGTTATTTACCGGTCCACATAGGATTAGTAACCGATTTCAATCAGATACTCATTGATAAAACCTTGATTTACTGATTTTTAGTTAGTTCGGGGTTTTTATGCAACGAAAAATGATTTGGGGTTTTAATCACAAAATGCTGACAATTTTAGGGTTTTTTGCGCAATTAACCCTTTTTCAAAAGCTTTGTGATGGCTTAGAGATGAGATTTCGCTGATCTTCTCATTGGGGATGTGTTTAGTTCATTACCGGAAATAGAAATCAGTGTTATGTCCCTTACCTTTTCATGCAAGTTCCACTTAGTTTTACTACTTTCTAAATGATATAATTGTTTCCTTTTTTGGATGATTTGAAACAAGTACTACTTGTCTTTTCCAGAAAACTCGAATGCATAATGATCACTTTATCTATCGTTTCGTTTCTGTATTTTCACAGGAAACACCAGCAATGAGTGAAAGTAGCTTCGAGATACACTTACAAAATGGTGTTGTGTTCTAAGGTGATATGGAGAATAGGAGACTAGTGTATGTGTGTATAGCTAAGTAGAGAAGATAAAACTAGGAAAGGCTAATATCGTCTTTTCTATGTAGACGAATCTCTTTAGCTGTTGTAGAAGATGTTCATATTTCTTTTTATTGGTTCTACAACTTGCAGTATTTAATTAGGTTTATCTTGTTAGGCTTTTGTATATGGATGTTTATCTTGTTAGTCGATGCACGAGAGATGAAAACTCGTTAGATGTTGATTATTTATCTTTTCGTCTTGATTGGTTTTATGGTTGATTTGGAAAGCTGTACAAACCAAGTTTTTGGTTGACTCATTTTGATTATGGTAGTTTTTTGGAGTGTTTTAGTAGTTAAAATGTTATGACGAGCTAATTTGATAAACCAAATAATACGATGAGATGATGATATGGGTTCTTTTCACTTACGTGGTGATGACATGTTAACAAGAAAATGCAACGTAACCGGTCACAGGTAATAAATAAGTCCATGATCTTTTGGGAATTAGTTGGAATATGTTCGTATCTATTAATAGGATTTTGGTTCACACGACCTGTTAGTTACCAAATTAGTTTGTCATAAGAAAGCTTGTTGGTATCATCTTATAACATTTTAAAACACTTGGATTTTTTATAGGTAAAAAATTTGGTTTATTTGTTACTACTCAGGTGGCTTTTGGTTTTAGGATTTACTGGGATTTGCATTTAAAATCATGTGTTTTATACGTAGTTTTCTATAAAAATTTAAAATCCTAAATTTTTTTAAATTTCTTTCTTTTTTGTTATTTAAAAACTCAGTCTTCCCGTTAAGAATTTAAATCCCAGTTACCATACATTTTTTAGATTAGTAAATTTTTCTTAAAAGATAATGTAGAATCTTTGATAAAATCCTAACAATTGCAAATGCTGCATTATGCAAATCCAAGAGAAAAAAACATCTGCGAGCCAAACACCCCCTTATAACATTTTAAAACACTTTTGTAGGATTTTATAGGTAAAAAACTTTGGTTCATTTGTTACAACTTGTAAGACATTATACATTTGATGATGGGTGATTATTTTTCATATGATCTGTCCTGAATTTATGAGTGGAAACTCAGTAAATAATATGCCATCCAAAAGAAAACAATAAAAGTTTGTTGTCTATTTTTTCACAATGATCTAAAAAGTTCTATGACTATATCACTTAGAAAAGAAACAAGCTTAAATTTTATATTTTAATCTAATTAGTTGACAAATCATTTATTGAATCACATATGATACTGATAACGAGTGACGTAAAACTTTCGAAAATGTATCAACCTAAAGAGCAAAAGGAACTCAACGACTAGAACCAAACGACTACTTTTGGCACTCTTTCATCGTTAGACCTGGAAATCGCCTACGTAAAGTGACATGTTTCCCTTTCATTTAGGCAGACTGTATACGTAAAATTTAATGATACAGGAAAAAAAACGCCGAGATTTGAAGGACGAAGTAGTAAAAGACAACAATTACCCGACAAAATAGCGCCTAATGGCTAAAAAACCTTAACCAAATTACAAGTTACAGATTCATATACAGATATAAATACCATAGACAAAATGCCACTTCTTGAGTTGTGTGGCATGAAATCGAATGCTGCTAAAAATCCTCGCATCAAAGACCCAACTCTGCACGTATCAGATACGAAAAATAAAGCCAACTTAGGTCGAGATAAAGTTCCAAGACAAATTCAACTTTCAAGCAACGTACTTTATTTGTTATTGCAAACAAACCGCCGTTCTTGTAAAAGAGAAAAGGTTACAAATTTACACAACAAAACCTATTTTGACCAAAATACAACAAACCATCGATCTGGCAGACTCTGGATTTGGAATCTTTCACAAGGATGATGATCGGTTTGCAATCAAAGCGTCAAGTACAGTGGTTTACATGACAAATCATTTATAAAACATACCATTATCAGGTTTCTTTGTTGCGCCTAGTCAGCTAAAAAGTCATCGTCTTCTTTTATAGTCGTGGTCATGTCTGTGTCTTCGTTTTCGATTCCGTGTGTACTATTGACTCCTTGGTCATCTTCGTTACGCCCGTATTCAGATTCTGCTTCCGTGTTGACAGTAAGTTTTGTTTCTGTGATGTTATCATGGTTGGTGAATTTGTACGGTTTTTTGCAGATGCATGAAGAAGGGTATTCGTGAAAGTCGCCACGTCCAGGTTTCATCTCATCCGGTTCACCCATAAACCCTCTTTGGGCCGATTTCACTTTGCTAGAGAAAACAGACCATGGCATCTTCTCTCTTTGCGAGAATAAAGCACTGAGCTTTTTCGCATTTGGCCGAATGGTTCGTTTATGGCCCATGTACCTCCTTCAAACACATAGCAACATGCAAAAGTTATAATTTAAATAAGAAGTGCACCTAACCAAGCATGCAATTTAATAAAAAAATGTTTTCAACATAATCCAAGAGCAAATATATATAACTTTGATATAATATTTTTCAAATGAAGAAATTTTGCAAGTTCATAGAAATTACAAGTGTGGGACATTTGATGGGACGATAGGCGTCATAAATACTGGTGGATGGTGGTAGGGTGTAATGGAGCCGAGTAGTGCTGAGATTGATTGAGCATAAATTTTCAAGCTCGAAATCATTAAAGGTATCGATGCTCTCGAGCTTGACTTGAAATACTTAAACAATATATACATCAATGGGTTAATAACTCGGCCTGATTCTTTATTATATATAATGGTAAAATAGTAAATAGTGTTAAGGAACAGCAAACGCAGAAAAATAAGAACACCGATTTACGTGGTTCGGTCCAACAATGACCTATGTTCACGGCCGGACTAGCGAGTCTCTATTTATTTCGGATTAGGGTTACGATTACAAGAAGATTAATATTTATAGGAAACAAGTACCGGAAGGTTTGTGAGTCTTCAGCAACAGTCTGTCTCCACAACTCAACAAATAGATAGAAGCTTGATCAGGTTTGTGAGTCTCACAGAGCTGAGCATGCTGATACTCGACCTTTACTCAACAAACTTCTTTAAGTAGCTCGAGCTGAAGGTCAGCTTGACTTACATCGAGTCGATTTCAAATATTTCCCAAGTAGGTCTTGACTCTTGAGTAGCTTGCAAGTTGGCTTCACTTGATTCCACCCCTACACTTTAGTGTAACTTGCCTATTACTAAGCTTAATTACTTTTTTGAAAGGCAACTTAACCCCCAGAAGTTAAAA
This sequence comes from Centrapalus pauciflorus, assembly GCA_020465985.1. Classification (NCBI taxonomy): domain Eukaryota; kingdom Viridiplantae; phylum Streptophyta; class Magnoliopsida; order Asterales; family Asteraceae; genus Centrapalus; species Centrapalus pauciflorus. The sequence continues at coordinate 81,267 of JAANYP010008753.1, read as the reverse complement.
CCTATGAGAGTTGAACTTTAAAAGATCATAAGGCTCAACGCCTCAACCACTAAGCCCCTATGGGGTTAAAACCAAGCATAAATTCTACCCTCGACAAGAATTGAATTCAATGCCTCATTTGGAAAATCCCAATCGTCAACCACTAGCCACTAGGCCACCCCTATGTGGTTTGACCGTCTCCCTAGACGAACACAGAAAGAAAACTAGCATCTGCCACTTGGTGACCATCAATAATATATATTCAATGATTCCACTACTATATCAAAATTAAATGGTATTTTAGTTATTCCAACCATCCATTATGTGAAGTTGGTTTATAGTCTAAGGGGGTGTTTCGTTCCGGATTTCCTGGGATTCACTTCAAATCCTGTATTTGGTTTGTAAATTTCAGTAAAGATTTAAAATCTCGGGATCCCTTAAATCACATCCTTCTTTGTTATTTAAAAACCCAGGCTCCGCCTAGGATTTTAAATTCCAGTTACCTTTCATTCTTCAGATTAATAAATTACCCCTAAAAGATAATGAAAATTCTTTGACAGAATCCTCATAAATGAAAATGCTACAAAATGCAAACCCTTTGGCAGAATGCAAATCCGAGGAAAAAAAATTTGTAAACCAAACGCTCCTTAAGAATATTATTTTGACTATTTATCAAGCGTCCAAATTACTTTCAATAAAGACACAATAGCGGAACCTCATAGACCCGAATCAATACCATCGATTTAGTTGTAATGATAATAATGAGCAATTATTTGAATTTCAACATGAAAAGCTGCCGAAAAAGGAAAGATTACAAGTTCCATGAGACAGATGGAGCGAATGACAAATGATTAATTGTCTCAATGTGCTTTTAAACTACGTACATTTGAAGTTTGAACAATGTGTTTATTTTGAGACATAAGAAATGAAGGATGTATTATGAGATCTTTAATTTGCATTAATTAGTATGTGGAGACTCGCATTAAAATTAAAATTTCAGCATACATACCTTCGCCCAGCGAGAATTTTTGCCATGTTCCCATTGTTGTTTGTGACGAAAACATCGCTCTCGTCACAAACAATGTAGTCGATGGCTGCAAGACGAGAAGAAAAAGGAAGAAATGGTCCAAGCTCTTCACTAGCAAGCATCTCCTTTGTGTAGAAATTTGGAAAGAGTTCTCTAAGAGGCCTCAAAGTTTCTTCACCACCATAAATTTCACCAGATGCAACGTACATGTATGTGTCGTTCTTAAAACCAAGCCCACGCAGCATCAACCCCACCTCATGAGGCGTAAGAGGACACTTCCCTCGTTTCCGCTCTCCATCAGGATCTGCTTCCTAATAAAAATCAAATACAGTCAAAACAAATCATTCACCTGATGAGAGTAAACTCCACTTGAATAAGTCAGTTCCAACCATCAAGGATGCACATGAAGGTTACACTAACATAATTCTTGTCTTGGCATTAACTTATTTAGTCAATTATACTTGGGGTGTAATCGATTCGAGCCAACTTGCGAGCTACACGATACCGACTCAGTAATATTCAAAATCAAGTTGATGTAAGTCGAACCGAGCTCCAGCTACTCGAATAGTTTGTCGAGTCGAGCACTTGAGCCCGAGGCGACTAGGCAACTATGTCGAGATCTATTTATTTACACTTTCACCATGTAATACATAAATAATTCAATGGAGTAGTCTGGGAGTAAATGTCCAGTTACTAAACCATTGATGTATTATCGTCAAGTATCATTTAATATATTATCGAGTTGAGTGAGCTCAAGACTCAAGAGTATCGATGCCGATACCTTTATTAAGTTAGAGCTTGAGTTGGAAAATTTTGGCCCAACCAAGCTCGAGTCAAGCTTGGGCTTCAAGTTTCATTATCAAGCTTGACTACTCAGCTTGACGTTGCTCGACTACACCCATATGCTCCATCCAAAACAACAAGAATTTCCCTTGTCAGAGATATCCCAAAATAAATGCAACATTTCACTTTTTGGCAAAGTTTCATGGGCGGACCTACGGTGGGGGCCGTGTGGGCACTCGCCCCCACCGGACAAAGTTTTGTATATTAACAAATTATGTACTTTTAAGGTTATTTTGATAATTTTGCCCCATATTATATTTAACTTACGTATTTAACTCTTGATAACATACGAGATTTTTTGAGTTTTGAAGTTTGCCCCCGCATTAAAAAATTTTTGGGTCCGCCAAAGTTTCAACTAAACTTTACCTCTTTGCCCATTGGTAACGATTAAATAATATTAATAGCCTTAATTTGGTCCAGAATGTTAATTGCCATTTTAGATACTTGACTTGTAGTCAAATACTTACATGTTACATGTGTCGAAAAGTCGGTCTTTTCTGGAGAAACCAAAAGAAAGAACAAAACAAAAAAACAATATCATGTAACATATAGAGTAAGAGGTCAATCACAAATTAAAGGACAGATAGCTCACAGGCAAATTTGTCCATCTTTTCCTGATTTCACCAAGCTCATATCGCTCTTTATCACCACCACCATTGTAACAACCAGTAAATGCAAGCATATCAGGTTCAAACCTATAACACAAAAGAGGGTAGACCATCAAATAACGTGAATATTAATATATTATTACATATTCATGTCATATTCTTTAACAACTGATTAATTTATAAGGTGGCACAGGAGTCTACTTTATAAATGTTCATTCTCCCATAAACGGAGACTGATTTCAAAATTGTGCATTAAAGATATTCAATGTTTCCTTAATCACCCCTAATATGTTCTTGATTTCTATTTAATTCTGCTTAAATTTGAATATAAATGGTATTCATTCATACTCCTTTTGTCGAATGATGTTTCCAACCATAAGCGCTGGCTAGAAATTTACTATAAAATGATTCACCCATCAGTCCATTGTTGTGCTAAAAGTTCACACACCAGTTCCGTAACAATAGACAACCAGAAATGGGGAAGGAAACAATTGTTGTTGCCCAATGGAAATCCTAGTTAGGGCCTTAGGGCTGATGGGGTGCACAACATTTTGAGTGGCATGGAACACTGAACCACAGATAATCCCGACAAAAAAAATTCATCATATATAAACCTTGTGGCAGTGCCCATTCCAGTGTCTACGCCATTTATCTAAGGGTGACCTAGGTGTTTCATGGCTTGTAGCATCTGTTACATGTAACCACAATGACCATAAAAAGTTAGGGTTTTCTACGTTAGTAATACATTGCAACACCTTAGAAGCTCTTAGATTCCTCCATTATAAAGTTAAGGAGGGGGTTTCGAGATAAAATTGGGCGGTAATAAATACTACTGTAATATCTTCCTGCAGGGACTACACATGACCAGTGCCTTTTCATCCCTAATACTCTCATAGTATCACAGGCAACATTATGATCCTGTGTGACTCTTTTTGGTGCATTATTAATCCAGATAGCCTCTGTTTTCGCTAGATCTGTTATAAGGTGAAGCTGTGATCAGCTTCACCAGTCTTTGTGAGTATAAATTTTATGGACGTTGACAGTTTGTCTGAACTTTAAAGAATTATTGAAAGGCCATTTTCCAAGGAGTTACTAGCTTAAAAATGTTTCTTGAATACAAAAATTATTATACATCAAACCCGGTTCAGAGATATGTGTCAAAGGTTAAAGCACAATTATTTAACCCGAGAATCTTAATCTGTTTTGGAGATTTTATCGTACTTTTGTCTGGTTTTAATTCTATCACTATTTACTCAGGCAATTGGTGATCACATATAACATGCCCTTATGGCATTATCGAGTCTAATTGGAACTCAAACTCAATGTACATAGATTTGAACACCATAAGAAAACTGGGGGAAAAGAAGATAAAAAGAAAAGTATCCACCAGAAAGTTGGCAGTTGGCTACAATGAGACAAACCTCAAGTGAACGGCAATGTAGCGATTTGCCATCTTCCTCATTTTCATTACCAGCTTATGACCAAGGTTCTGCAAAGGTTTTGTAAAGCGAAAAGCATGATAATTGACCCGGCATCGTAACCTTTGTAGTTCTTCATCAAGATCACTAGCAAGCCTATAATCAAACTTCGTCAACTGAACAACCTGCATAATTTGGTCACCACAAATCAAAATCCAAAAAAATGTAATCATATTTCAGCATAAGAAGGAATCCCCTAACAAAATAACTACTGTGCTGGACAGTTCAAAATTAGAACAAGATTTCACAATTTTGTAAGTAAAAATGGTCAAATATCAATATAAATAAAAAGTTTACTATGACATAGTCTTCTCACATGTCGTCTCAATAGTGTCGGCAGAACTTCATCAATGTAATACTGAGGCTCTGATTTCCGTGGGACACGCATGGTATAAGGGGGTTTTTCAAGTGATCGCATGTATTTGTCTGGAACTCTTTTGACAATTGGCACATCCTTAGCAAGGAAAGAGATAAACCAATTGACATCAAAAATATTTGCAAAGTCGCTGCAAGAACTTTATCAATTCAGATAACAATTTAAACAAGCAACTAACAACATCTTTTAAATAAAGAAATCTCAACCAACCTATCATCCTTCCAAAATGAATGATGATCCAACTCTGGAACAACCAACGTAGCATTTAATATCCGTGCAACAACTACAGCATCGGTTATCTGTGTACAGAAGATTGCAAAGAAAAATAAAGATATGATTAGCACATACAATTTAATGCAGCAACTGAGATGCCTAAGCATATCCCTCGACCAGTGAAATGTCTAGCAAATGAGTTAGCAAAAATATAAAGAAAAAAGACAGAATGCTTACTCCACTCCTTTGTTGGTTCAACCCTCCACTGGCAGCAATAAGTAGATAGCCATTTGATAGTAGCTCATGAATAGGAGCTGTGTAAGCAACGATTTGTTGAATTTATATTTATATTAAGAATCTTCTGAAATCTAAAGTAGAAGATGTTTTTCCAAGGCCATAAATGTCTAAAAACAAAACATAGCATAGAGGAGATCTCTATACTGTGACTTATGAACGGCTAGCAAGAAAATTTGTAAAAGTTAAAAGATGTTCATAGGACCATTATAAACCAAAATTCTAAATTGCGTATATAATTATCAAAGTGGTGCAATGAGCAGAAAGCACAAATGAGCAGCTGGAGAGCATGCTACTTTTGATGACAAAGTATTGAGCATAATCACAATGATGTAAGGAAGCACATATTTACTCGTACTGGCTTTTCGTTGGCTATATATAATCTCGAGACAGAACCGCTTAATTTAGTGATGTCTCTTGTTTCTATTTGAGTTTGTTAATAGTTCCAGCAATATCATAACTCATCATGAGGTTTTCCTTAAATAACGTTACAAAATAAAAATCTCATTGCGCTGTAAATCCTAACAGTGACAGATTTAATTAAGATTTTGGTCAACAATTTTTAGGCAAGTTTCTTCCAACTGGATGATCTCGTAAGAACAAACTATAATGCATTGCATGATAACCCAGGAACATAATAAAACACAAACCAATTGTGACATGTAGTTAACTAATAGGCAACAATGCATGAATCAGAATAAATAATATAGCAACAAAAACTAAAAAAATATACCATACCATAATCAAAGCAGACTGCCTCGGTTCTTTCAAATGTTCAAGAGTAAGAATCTAAACAGATGAGGCAACTTACGTGCATAATGAGGGCCTCTTTCACTGCATCCATAGTAAAAATCTGAGAACTTGGATTTCCAGATGTCAATTGGTCCATGCCCATATCCACCCTACATTTTAGTTTTTGTCATAAATTTCCAAGTCCTTATATGCCAAAAGCATGCAGCAATGCCCATAGACAGCTCCAGTACTGTACTACTAGTCAAAGAATGATGCCACAACAAAAAAGATAAGATAGCATTTGTTCTCCGATCTCCAAAGGGCAGTTCACAGCATAACGTGAAGTATTGATTCATGAACTGGAAAGGGAGTTCTGATATTTTATAACTTCCAAAAAGAACAAAATAAATTGATTCTTAAACAACAAAGATATGCATTGATCCTGAAAACAATATTATAATACACATCAACCAATAATCGTATGTTTTTTTAGAACATGTGTTTACAAAGAGTCGCTTCTCATGGAGTTGCGCACACATGTCTCATGCAATACATAGTTATACAACTATATTCAGAGTCACTTAAGAAGGACAGTTGTTCACTTGCTTGCAAGTCCAAACTAATTAACACTTTCTAGGTCATATGACCAACTAATTATATTAAATTAATTTGGTTTTTCAGAAAAAAGCAGACTAGAAAACAAAAGAATAACATATACATAAAAAGAAAAAAGAATGAGAATGTATATGCTTTAATGAAATCTATCAAGTTTCTAGAATGCTAATTAATTCAAGAAAGGATACCCAAAAGAATGATCACGTTAACTTTGAACCTAAAAACTATTTCTTACAAACAAAGATCAACCCAGCATAAAGAAACCAGCGAAAAGATCTTGTATGATTAGAAATACAAAAGACTGAGTAAATAAATGATTATCAGAAAGAAACAAAAACAAAAGTAACAATTATCTAAATTTATATATTCTTTCCACAGCCATGGCTTGGCAGGAAGCTGTATTGACAAAAGGTATTCCTTTCCAGCCAAATTGTGGTTCATCTTATACTGAACAACAACTAATCTTTTTCAGTTTTATTAACCCATCAATGAGTTTTAGCAAAGCAAGAACCATAATATGAATGTCAGAGAGAGAGAGAGAACAGCATTTCGAAGCTGACACTGTGCAATGCAATACATTTCAAATACCAACAATTTTAACAGAAATCCCGCAAAGGGAACAACTTTAACTATGCGAGTATGCGAGAATAACAAAAGGTTTGGACTTTGACCGTACATTATCACCAGCTTCCCAAAGTCAAAGGTGTTAATCAATGCAAAGAGATAGTTACACAACAAACATTTATATGATCTTGCTAAAATTGCACGCTTCTATAGATCAACCAATATATCACCAACAAACAGAAAAAAAAAACCCCCATAAAACTCTACCAAACACTTACCAAACCAAGAACATGCATTAATTAACTCCATTACATAAGCACGATAAATTGACAAACAATAAATCACATATATAAGCAAACACTTTACACAATGCAATGTATATTGTGTGCAAGATAGAACTAACGTGTAAAAAAGATTTACCATTTTCTTGTACCATAACCGATGTTTAGCAAGTTTTTGAGAGTACCACTCAAGATTTGAAGCCACATGACCAGTAAACAACGATATTAAACCTAAAGCAAACAACATCACTCCACAAACCACCGACCACGAGATCCGCCGTCTCTGTCCTTTGCCCATCGCTGCCGTCTCCACCGGCGGCCATAACCAGCAACAATGTTTACGATGCTGATTATGCTTCAGCTTTTTACGATGATTATTATTCTTATTTGCCAAAACCAACACACTTCCACTATACCTCCAAGCTTTTGATTCTCCCATTGCTAAGGTAATTACAACTACTATGATTATCACTACATACAAATACAAAATACTCCCTCAATTTCATATTACATTCACCTAAGAAATCTCTGTATCTTTCTCTCCTTTGTTCTAATGGATGTAAAGATGAAAATGGCAGTTTGTGTGTGGATGAAAAAGAAAACCCTAATTTCGGCTGAACCAGAGGTTCCGATTGAAATCAAAATCAACAGTGTGTTGGACGTGATTTGAGGAGAATTTGTGGGGATTATTAGAGAGAAATGATGAATGAAATTGAAGATTTAGGTTTTGTCGGATTGTGTATGAATGAATCTAGCAGATTATGCAATCGAAGAAAGTTTAGAAAGATGCATCAAATTTCTAAATCGCGAAATGTGAATACTGTTCCTCTTCCTATCAACAGGACAACAGGGACGAATATGAAGAAAATGGCAAAAAAAAAAAAAAAAAAAAAAAAAAACAAAACAAAACAAAACAAAACAAAAAACAAAAAAAAACAAAAAAAACAATAATTAAATTTACTTTTTTTTTTCATTAATTTCTGTTTGTATTATATTATCTGACTGAATTAAACTAGTTGAATAAAAGATCAGATGAGACCGAACTAGAATTGAAATAAAAAAAAACTGAAATCCAAAGTTTATCGATGTCAATGTTTGGTATCAATGCAATACTTCGAATTTCAGGTAATTATTTTATAACTGTAATTAATCAATCAAATAAATTTTTTTTATAAAAGTTAAAATCAATAGTTTGTAATACTAATAATATAAAGAGTGCAAAAAACGATGAACAGTTACTATAATATCATTATAGTTCACCATAAGATACATTTGATGAAAAATTATACCGATAACACCCAAACGAGTACAAAAAAAGCCATCCATCCATGTTATAATATTTTTAAGTATATTTTCGAAACCCATTACACCTTCATTTCGAATGTAAACATCATTATCATCCATTCTTTTCTTTATAAACCTTCTACTAAATTTGTAACAACTCAAGAATTAAAGCTCTGGAAGAATTGGATTGAAGCAAGAACAATGGTGAAAACTTAATTCATCTTTTTCTACCTCAACCTTCATTATCACATTCTTGAGGTAAACTCAAATTCCCGTCACTTTTCATTTGGGTTTTGCGACATTTATTAATGAAGCCTAAAACAAGTTTCAAATCAATGAATATGACCATTTGAATCATTCTCAAGCTTTCTTCCTCATTTCTTCAAAATGCTTGAGAATCATCATAGTACTTGGAATTTAATTTCAGATGATACTTGGAATATGTTTTGGAAGATACCTAGAACATTTTACTTGATTTCGAAAGATACTTGGAATCCCATTGAGCATTTTATGTGTTATCATTGCATGATGTGCTTATACGCTTACTTGGAATCCCATTGAGCATTTCATTGATAGGTGATGATGACATTGTTATGCGTTAGCATTTTGGCCAATTTTTTAGTACTTTGGGTCGGGGTAGAACCCATAAATGATTAATTGGAATGTAACGATTAAACTCTTATAGACTTGTATTGTATTTTGGTTAGCTTACTATTATGACATCATTATGATACTATGGTGTCATATAAATTGTCTATGTATCATTCTATACGACCTAATTTAAATGTCCACATTTCTATTTAAATTGTCTCAAAAAGACGTAATGACTTAGGTGTTGTTCTTTTGCATAAGTATAAGTAGTTGAAAGCTGATTGCAGTGCTGATTGATAAGTGATTGACGCTGATTATTGAATACTGAATTAATAAGTCTGTTCTTTTGTATGCTGAATTTGTATTACAATTTTTAATATTTAAAATATTAGTTCAAATTAATAAATAATATAAACATAAAAACTTATTATTAGTTCAAAATAAAGGTATGCATAAACTATAACGTAAACATTGCAAAAAGGTCATTGTTAATCCAAAATTCATAATAGTCAACTACATCATCCACTTCAAAAATAAAAAAACTACATGTATAGATCGTATACTACAAAAATCACAAAGTCAAGAATATGCATAGATCATATAGTTCAAAATTTGATAATAAATGTTCATAGTTGTCCAGCAATTTCGTCACACAAGTTAATCATATATAACTGATCCGCTGCACTCGGTTGAACATCCTCAACATCTTCATCTTCAATATCTACTTCTTCATCCCCGTTGTTAGTGACAACTTCAGCTCGATCATAAAAGAAATCTACTTTGTAAAGAAAGAAATCGACTCTTCGTTTGTAAATTCAACTACCAATTAGTATAATTCTATACTTTTCAATAAATCCAACTACCGACTTTGCATATGCATCTATACTTTTCAATATAAATCCAACTATAACAATCAAGTATACTATATGTTTGCAAGAACAAGAACACGAATACTACATATACTATAATTATATGCATAAACCATAATGTAAACCTTCAAGTTTGAAAAGAACAAATATACTATACTTTTGCAATAAATCCACTTTAGCATATGCATGTAAATGCATCCCATCTATGCTAATATCAACTATTATCAATACTACACTTTTGCAACCAATTAAACACATGCCATTTTAGAATCATGATCAAGACACGTTTATATCCACCAACCAATTATGAAACTTAAATTTACCAAATTAACGGGTGTTTGGATGTCCATTTTTAGATAATTATTGCGACCTTAGTTTAGAGCATTTGATCCAAAACTGATTATGATTATGATTATCCAAAAATCCACTTACCCAGTCTCAAAAGAATCAGGTCTGTGGAATTAGACAAGAAGGCATAAAGACATAATTATCTAATCTGAATCTTCAAGTCTCAATAATCATTTTGAAAAGGCACATCCAAAGACCACACTACGAGGAGATCATATGAAAAATGTAACTGATTCTTTCGTTTCTTTGGGCCACTGGCCATCCAATTACAATTTTTTCCTTTTTTTTAGTTTTAAATTTAAATTTTTCATAACACACCCTTATCTTAGTGTTATCTTTTATTTAGTACTTTTATTTTAATAAATTTTCGTTTAGTCCTCTTTTAACATTTATTATTACAAAATTTTCTTACACACTTAAAATTATGTTTTTAATTATACTTATGTTTGGAGTTGTCTTTTGAAACTATTATGTTAATTTTAATTGTATGAAAAAAAACTTTATTATTCAAATGTACAATACTAAATTCTAATGAAACTATTTTATAATTAAAATGTAACGATTCAATATTTAGATTTTTTTATTATATATGATCACGTATAACATTGAACATTAACATTATAACGTTGACAAACCCTAATCGACGTATTAGAGACATCACCGTTATAGATTTATTTGATCAAAATATTGAGTTACAATGGTGCTACATGTGTTTGTTAGGAAGAAAACGACGATAACGCTTAATAACACCCTTTGTTTTAAGTATTTATTTGTCTTTATTGGTTTACAATCTATATTTTAAGTCTACACCCGCCACAACGTGCGGGCTCAATTCCTCGTGTTGAACAATGCTGAAACTAAAGATGGAGAAATTGTGTTTACCTTATTTCTTTGAAGGTGAAAGATGGAGAAATCGACAAGCTAGCAGGGGTGGCTGACGAGCAGGGTGGGCGATAGCAGGCTTGGAGAAGGAGAGGGGCGGCGGCGGCAGGCTGGGAGGAGGAGAGGGGCGGCAACGGTGGTTGGGAGAAGGATAAGGAGAGAACCGTGAGTTCAGGGAAGGGAACTGTTGGAACTTATTTTGGTTGACGAAATAATAAAGTCTAAGGTATAAAATGTAAATAGGACAAAGTTAATTAGAATATAAATAGCATTTTGACTTTGTAAAAGTTTAGATCTGACAATTTTCATTGTAAATTGCACAGAAATCGGTGTGGATATGTGAGGGCTACAGTGCATATTTTCTATCATTTTCCTCTCTGTAATCATTTGATCTTAATCAAATCATTCGGTTAGTATTTCTGATCTTGTTCTTATTTGATTGTGCTTAATTGTTTATTGAAATATAGGATTTACAATTGGTATCAGAGCATCAGTGATGATTTTTGATTGAAAAAGATTTGAAAAAAAAAAACGTCACTGTTCTTATTTTTTTTCGAAATATTGAAAAAACAACTAGGGTTTTGATTCTATTGATTGTTGTTCTTGATTCTTGGATCGAAGGAATGTGATTGGAAATCGATTGCATTGATCATAAACTTGATCTGAATTTCCAAACACACAAAAAGATTCTTTGATTTTTCAAAAAAATCGAAAATACAATTGTTCTTCATGGTTCCATTGAAAAACAAGGGTTTTAATCTGGTTTTAAACTAAGTTTCTTTAGAAAAAGTGTTTGAAATCAAAAACCTCACCATCGATATCAAATTGGGATCAATTAAGGCATTTTTACAAAATTAATTGAATTCCAGACTTGAAATTCTTGAAAAACTCATATTACTCGATCATAACATTGTTCTAGTGTCAATCGAGTTGACAACACTTGTTACTCGAGTTGACAGTACTTGTTATTCGAGTTGAATGACGAGATAATAGAGATGAACATTAGGTTCAATCGAGTTGAACATTAAGTTCAATCGAATTCATCACTGAATCAGTCGACTTGAAAACAAGTTTCAGTCGAGTTGACTTAAATCTTCATTCGAGTTGACTTGAGGTGTATTCGAGTTAACTTGAAACTTATTCGAGTTGACTTGAATCTTTATTCAAGTTTACTTGAAGTTTCAGTCGAGTTGACACAAACTTCAATCGAGTTGGAAACAAGTTTCAATCGAGTTTTAGAAAACAAATGTTAAATTTTCAATCTTAATTCGAGCTTACACTTACATTCTTTCGAGTTTATTGATATACCATTCGAGTTTCTTGATAGTTGATTCGAGTTGACTCCCTTTTTATCTGAGTTGACTATTGTGTTAATCGAGTTGAATCCCATTTGATTCGAGTTGTACAGAAGACCAATTCGAGTTGCATTATTCTTCTAACTGAGTTGATTTTTTCTACATTCGAGTTGAGTACTTCATTGTTCGAGTTTGGTGCACTCTTTGTTCGAGTTTTGCACATTCATAGTTCGAGTTGATCAGTTCATTATTCGAGTTTTCATCTTCATTAATCGAGTTTCATACTCATTCAAGTTTGATCAATTTTCATTTGATTGATCAAAATTTCAAATTCAATCAAAATATCATTCGATCTTGGAAGAAACCTATCAGTTAGTCAACACGTCTAAAGACGCACTTGCAATGGGGTCGGAAACAAAACCTCCAATTCTCTATCGGGGAGAATATGTACAATGGAGGGAAGATTTCTGGAGTTTATCAGTTTCCACGACCTAGAAGAAATGTTAAAATCACTAACTGACGGACCAGCTGTGTTCCTGGAAACAATTCCTGCTGTACCCAACAGCAACCCTCCAATACCGGAAAGAACTGTTGAGGTAACTAACCTAACAGAGGCACAAAAGCAGAGAAAATTGGGGGGACAAGACAGCAAGAAAGTTGTTGCTGATATCCATCCCAAATGACATATACACCTGCCTGACAAACACTAAAACAGCCAAATCCATCTGGGATGAGGTGTGTAAGTTGATGAGGAGATCAGACAGGACAACTACAAACAAAGCAAGGAACAGTTTAATGACATTCGAGAATTTCAGAGCAAGAGAGGGGGAATTGCTAGAGAACACGTACTTGAGGTTTGTCAGCTTAGTAAGTGAGATGAAGAGGAATGGTGTCACTAAGTCCAACTTAGACATCAACGTGAAATTTCTGAACGTACTTAACCTAGAATGGGAAAAGTACGCAATGATCATTCAACAGACAAAAGACATTGAGGACATGGATTTCCATATGGTCTTTGAAAACCTTAACAACTATCAGGAAGTTGTTTTAAGGAAAATGTATGGAAAGAAGAAAGCAGAAAAAGATACCGTTGATCCTTTAGCATTATTAGCAGACAAGAAATTCAAGTATAAGCTAAAGAAGGAAAAATGGGTAGTCATAAGCAGCAGTTCTTCTGAATCAGACTCATCAGATTCTTCAGCTGATTCTGAAATAGAAGAAATGAAGAAACAAATGGCCTTACTCACTAAGGCATTTTAGAAGAAGTTCTACCGAAAACCCACCAATAACAAGATGAGATACAAAACTGGCTCACGAAAGTTTGATAAGAAGGAGAGATATGACAAGTCAGATGAAAGCAGTGGAAAGAAAGCCGATAAACACGATAAATCTGAAAAGTTAGCTAAGAAAGATACAGAGCAAAAATGCTACAACTGTGGCAAGCCAGGACACGATACCCGAGAATGCAGAATGTCTGTAGTCAAAAACTCATAATACTACACAAGAAAGACACTCCTAGCAAAAGAAAAAGAAGTTGGCAAAGCTCTAATGGCTGAAGATGATCATTGGCTGCAACTATCTGAGGATGAAGACATCTTAGATGAAGATGCACATGTCTTCTTAAAGTCAGAGGTCTTTACCGAATCAGAACTGAGTGAGTCAGCAATGGTTGCAGAAGATGAAGTACGGGTAGGGTTGACGGACGAAGAGAATGAAGAAAAGGAAGAGTCTGATGAGGAACTAACTGAAGAAATAGCAATGATGGCAATAGGAGATGCTAGCTGCAACAAAGATAGAGAAAGTGATGAATCAGATTCAGACAAATCAGAGAGTTCAGAGACACCTGAGGTACATTCTAACTCTGAATCTGAAAATGATGACTCCTGTATGCTTGACAAAAACTAACGCAAATGGCTCTCATGCTAAAGAAATTTGAAAAATCTTTAAAAGCCGAAAAGAAAAATGCTCATTCCTTGGAAAACAAGCTAAATCAAGAACATGCGTTAGTGTTGGATTTTTTCAATGATAAGGCATTAGCACTACGAGCTGTATCAGATTTACAAGATAAACAAATGATCTTCAATGTAAAATCCAATAACTGAATAACAATATACCTGACTTAAAAGAAAAACTGAATTTGACTGAATTTGAGGCTTCAAGTTATTCTGTAAAATATCATACCATTTTTGAAGAAAGAACAAAACTTTATGAGAAAATAAAAACATTGGAAGATGAGTTTATCAAAAGAGGTCAAACAGATCAAACAATATATTTAAATCAACCTAAAGATACAGAATTTTATAATTCTAAATCTGGTATAGGTTGGAATAATCCTAAATATCTGACAAAGGCTATTTCAAACTCACCTACTTTATATGATGTCGGATATATGAATTTAGGATTACAAATGACATTTATGAAAGCATCAGATGAGATAGAATCAAGTGAAGATTCAAAAAGGCTAAGATCTGATAAAATGCAAAATTCTGTTGATTATAACAGAATAAATGAATCTAATCAAAATACTTGCATTAAAGAGGAGTATATTCAGACATATTCTGACAAGGATTTATCTGAAACTACTACTCATTCTCAAAAGTTATATTTACCAGCTTCAGTTCTTGAAAAGATGAACTATGATCTTGAATTGAAAATCAAAACTTTTGAGACAGAAATCAAAATCTTAAGGCTGAACTTAAAACTTTAAAACAAAAGTTGCAACAACAGCCTGAAAACAAATCAACATCAGATCAACCACCTTCAATTCAACTTGATTCTATTAATTCTGAAAAAGATTTTGATCTGTACATGAACTCGGACTTTAACTCATTGGAAGAAATGTTTGTTAAAATAGACGAGTTTGTAAAACCATTACATGACAAACAACTTGATAAACCTAAAGAACCTGTTAGAATTCTGCAAAGAATATCTACAGATTCAAAGGAATCATCAGAACATTCACCAAGTTTACAATTGAAAAAGGAGAAAACAAAAGTTACTTTTGTGACTCCTACTTATGAAAAAGGTGAATCATCTTCCACAAAGGACTCTATTGCACTCAAGGTCCAAAATTCAAAAGGTAAGAGGCCTTTACAGAAGAAACAAGTTTCTAAAATCACTAATTCTCGTGTTTCTTGTATGTCAGATAATATTGTGAAAGGTTCTCGGAAGCAAGAATGCAGAAAGAAGCAGAAATAAAAGAAAAACAAGAGTATAAAACAAGAGTGGAGAGTGAAGGAAACTGTTGTTACAGATAGGAATAGACAATTTGAAAAATCTATCTGTAATAATAAATTTACTGATAAATCTTGTACTAAATACTCTCGGACTGCTTTAATTGCTTTAAATTCTGCCTCTTGTAAATCAATGCATGCTAAATCTAATAAGTTTGTATGGCTACCAAAGAAAAATGATCCATCTTTTAAACAGACAAAGGTTCCAAAGTAGCAACTTTCAAAACCAGTTCCACATCAAACTGTATAAAAATGGATACCAAAAAGAACTGTTAAAAAGTGGGTTCCTAGAATAAAAGTCATATCTTATGAGAAATTGAATATCAAACCACATGATTTATCAAAGTAAAAAGTACCCAACTATAAGTGGGTACCTCACGTTTTATTTCGTCTTATAGGTAAATCATGTGTGGTACCTTGACTCTGGCTGCTCAAAGCACATGACCGGAGCAAAAGAAACCCTCACTAACTTTGTTGATAAGTTCTGTGTGACGTTCAGATTCGGGAATGATCAATTCTGTCCGATCAAAGGATATGGGAGTCTTGCGTACGATAAGATAACAATTCAGAAAGTCTTCTACGTTGACGGTTGTCGTCACAACTTGGTCAACATTGGACAACTCTGCGACAAATGATTAGAGGTCAACTTCAAAGCAAATCGGTGTAGCATAAGATCTGGAGAAGGAAAAGAAATCCTTGCAGGGAGCAGGAAAACTAATCTGTACTTAATAGACCTAGCCTCAATCAATCTGAAGAAGGATGTGTGCTTAATGTCAAAAGCAACATCTAAAATTTCTTAGCTATGGCATCGTCGTCTTTCTATTCTGAATTTCAAAGAATTAACCAACCTTGCAAAAGGTGGGTTAGTCAAAGGGCTACTAACTCTCAGGTTTCAAAAAGAGCAGTTGTGCGCAGCTTGTGAAAAAGGAAAGATGGTTAGAGCATCTCATGTAACAACCTAACTTTTGATGTAAATTCAGTGTTTTTGAACCGATAATGTAATATTATTACATTATTTGAATTATAATTTAATTAAGTTATGAAATATTTAATTAAATTATATAAATATTATGAATTACGATTTAATAAATTATTAAAGATAATTAAATAAAAGAGATATAAGATACAAATGTAATAGTGGGTTAAGTAGCAAATATAATGTGATGACGTATATAAACCAAATTAAAGGTTCATTATAACATAATTAAGAAATCTGACTTTCTCTCTCTACTCTCTCTACTCTCTCTACTCTCTGTCTACTTCTCTCTAATTTTTCTCTCAAACCGACCGGCCGATTATCGAGTTCGATACGTCATCAGAAAGATCTCGAAGAGTACTACGTAAATCTATCGTTGCATGTACGATTACATACGAAATTTGAGGTAAGAATCGATTTCTTAAGTTTCCTTATTTTCAGTTTTTGAACAATAATTCGAATTTATCATTTCTTGTGTGAATAAAGCTAATTTAACTTGAGTTTTTAAATGGAATATGTATAATATAATCGAACTTAGGTTTATTACTTAACATATTCATGATTTAGACTTAGAAATGTATGTTTTAAAGCTGTAAAATATGAACAAATTCGAGATGCCAAGAACAAATCCGAAATGCATGGAACAAAATCGAATTTTAGCTAAAATCGAGTCATGGGCTTCGAATTTAAACCCCTTTATTCGAATTTAACCCTAAATTCGAAAGGGGGATTCGAATTTAATCATAAAGTCGAGATATGGATTCGAATTTAACCCAACACCTTCGAATTTAATCATATATTCGAGTTTAGTACATTCTAATTTATCTACATATTTGAATTTATTAATTAAATTTGAATCCCACTCCCTAAATTCGAATATCTTGAATAAAACACATAGTCGACGCATAAAATTAGCAAAATGATTATATATTAATACATACATATATATATATATATATATATATATATATATATATATATATATATATATATATATATATATTGATCCTTTGGAAAATTTAATGAAACAATGATTTATGAACGACAAGTTATTAGAATCAGATAAAATAAAGATTTTAAAGACTAAAAAGATGATAATAATGATATGATATTGATATGATTTGACATGATAATTCTGGACAGGTTCAGTGAAATTCTGAACATAGATACAAAGATTTAAAGATTTAAAAGCGGGTCAAAGATTTGAATTGACAGAGAACAGATTGACAAAGATAAAATCCTGAGATAACTCAGGTGGCAGATTTTACATCTGTTTGATAAAGACCCCAGATCTGTGAGTTATAGATATTCAGATTTAACATGCTTGAATTTCCGGTTGAGACATATTGTTGATGTTAGATTGATTTGACATTCATATTATCAGCTGGATTGTGACCTGTGCACACCATGGTTCGGTGTTGCCCAGTGGATCATGATAGCTATTTGACTTATCACTTCATATGATATTGCATTTACAGTTCATTTCAGATATTGCTTTAAGATCATTGCTATCATGACATTGATTACGTATGCTTCATCATTGCATATACTTGACATATTGATTCAGCTTGATTAGCCTTGATTGGTCTATTGTTCTAGACCTGGCTATTTCACCAGTTCTATTGAACTTGGTAATGACCTCCGATGTTCTACCACGTTGATTTACTGGTAGCTAGCCCAGTATGTGGTTGATCCCCACGATTTAAGCGTGAGCGTGGCTTGAACATCATTCGACTCTTTGACTTCTATGTCTCAATCATGAGGGCTGTAGCGGCAGCCAAGACATATCACGCTAGACTGATGATCCGATTGACATGCATGTTAATTTGAAAATCCATTTACTCACTAAGCATTGCTTACGGTTGCTACTTCACATTTTTTTACAGGAAAAGATAAAGGAAAGTCACCTGCGGGACCTAGTACTTAGGTCTTACAAGATCAAGACAGGAGTTCTCATAGACCTCTACTCAGCAAACCCCTTTTGGTACTAATTGGATGATGATATTATGGTGATCTGGGTAGATTTATTTTGAATAT
This sequence comes from Centrapalus pauciflorus, assembly GCA_020465985.1. Lineage (NCBI taxonomy): Eukaryota > Viridiplantae > Streptophyta > Magnoliopsida > Asterales > Asteraceae > Centrapalus > Centrapalus pauciflorus. The sequence goes on along the minus strand of JAANYP010008753.1, from coordinate 62,742 downwards.
ATGATGATATGAATTAGATTAGACTTGTGCCCTTTATAAGTTTAATTTAAAAACTTAATCTGTATTAAACTTAAATCTTAATAGCTTGTACTGTATATTATAATTCCGCATCTAAAATTACTCTATCTTAGTTATGATTGATATCGTGTTGCATGATGTGGGACCTAGACTCGTGAGAACTACCCCGTAAGGGGTGGTCTTCACAGGATGGTATCAGAGCCCATAGTTTGAGTGAATCAAGTATTACGTGAGTAATACTTGGTCTCAAACTGAAGCAATACATATGTATCAATCATTTAGGTGGTTTGAACTGAGATAGGATGTACAAACTGTTAGGATGGGAAAAGGGTACATAGATCTAAGTCTATAAACTGATAGTTAAATGAATTTTAATTTTCAGTTAAGATGTCAGGATCAGGATCAGGTGACATATCAAACAACATGACCCCACAACAAATGTTTGAAATGATGCAACAGTTATTAGCCCAACACTCTGAACAACAAAATAAGATTATGTAAGAACAGTTTCAGGCCAGAGATGAGGCCGAAGCTAAAAGACGTGAAGATAAAAAGAATAAGCGTAAAGAGAAACAAGTCCAGAATGATGAAACTGATTCTGATAACTCGAACCCTGAAACCCAAATAGCACAGCCAAAAGGTTGTAAATTTAAAGATTTCAAAGCTAGCGGTGCCCTTAACTTTGAGGGTACAGTCAATCGAATTCAGGCGATGGATTGGATCAGCCATACCGAAGAGATTTTCAGAATCTCTGATTGCTTAGAATCTAAGAAAGTAAGTTATTCGTCTGCGTTGTTCGTTGGTGCTGCCCGTGCATGGTGGAAAACTCAAAGAAGCATTTATGGCGAGGAAGTAATACAGACTTTAGAGTGGGAATAGTTTTTAGATATGTTCAACGCGAAGTATTGTCCGGTCGACCAGCAAGACAAGATGGAAGTACAACTGATGCAGTTGACTCAAGGAACGAAGACTGTTGATGAATACGAGCATGAATTCTCACGGCTTTGCGGTTACTCCTCGTATCAAGTAGCTACTGAGGAACGAAAGATGAATCGATTTCGCGTAGGGCTTAATCCAAGATACCGACATCCGATGAGTGCAATAAAGTATAAGAGTTATTTGGAAATGGTAGAAGCGGCCAGACAGATCGAAAGGGGATATTTAGAGTATGGTGATCAGCTCTATGCTCCATCAGCGAACCCGACATGTCCTTCTCCTCTAAAGAAGCAAAGATTCGGTCGATTCTTCAAGCCAAATAAATCACAACCTCAGCAATCTCAGCAATACAGATCGCCACAGAAAGTCCAAGCCTATTCCCTCACAAACGAGCCTCGATTTTGTAAAAGATGCAGAAGGTCACATATGGGATTGTGTAACCCAGACGACGTTACATGCTTTGCTTGCAACAGAATTGGTCACAGTATCGAAGAGTGTCCACAGCGAGGACTTGGGTGTGCGAAGTGTGGAAAACGAGGACACTTCATGTATCAGTGTCGCAGCGGGCAACGAGGTCAGGCACAATCGTCAGCTGGAGGATCTACTATCAAAAGTTCAGCTGCAACACCAACAGCAAGAACTCGCGCATTTCAGATAGCAGCAGAGGAAGCGAGAGAAACTTGACGTAGTTACCGGTACGTTCCTGTTAAATACGATACCTGCTCATGTATTATTTGATTCTGGTGCTAGTCGTTCCTTTATATCGACTTCTTTCGCACAAAGATTATTCAAATCTCCATCGAAGCTTCCCGTGATACTTGATATTGAGACAGCCAGTAACAACTATGTTATGGCTGATTCTGTTTATCAAAACTGTACTCTGCTTGTTGACAATATCGTGTTCAACCTCGACCTTATCCCAATTCCGTTGAAAGAGTTCGACGTCATCATCGGCATGGACTGGCTAATGAATAACGAGGCTACTATCGTCTGCAACCGTCGAATCATCAGAATTAAGTCTTTAGACGGCCGAGTGTTAGAAATTAAAGGCGAGAAGTGAAAAGGTGCACATTGTTTCATATCAGTTGACAAAGCGCATAAATATCTATCTAAAGGTCACAAATCGTATCTATGCTATGTTTCGTCTGAATCCGTCTCTGAATCCAAAAAGAAATCCTTATCTGATATTCCAATCGTCTGTGAGTTTCCAGACGTGTTTCCTGATGATATTTCCGGAGTGCCACCGGAACGTCAAGTCGAGTTCGGTATTGACTTGGTTCCTGGTGCGGCTCATATTGCTAAAGCTCCCTACAGACTTGCGCCTGCAGAAATGCAGGAAATGTCAAAGCAATTGCAAGAACTGTTAGAGAAGGGATTTATCCGACCCAGTTCATCTCCGTGGGGTGCACCTGTCTTATTTGTTAAAAAGAAAGACGGAACTCTTCGAATGTGCATTGATTACCGTGAGTTGAACAAAGTCACTATTAAGAATAAGTATCATCTGCCCAGAATTGATGATTTATTCGATTAGCTACAAGGAGCAAGTTATTTCTCCAAGAATGATCTTCGTTCTGGGTATCATCAATTGAAGGTAAAAGATGAGGATATTCCGAAGACGGCTTTCCGAACAAGATACAGTCATTACGAATTTCTCGTGATGCCGTTTGGTTTAACAAATGCACCAGCGGCGTTCATGGATCTCATGAATCGTGTGTGCAGACCGATGCTGGATAAGTCAGTTATCGTATTCATAGACGATATTCTGATTTACTCCAAAACGGAGGCTGACCATTCTAATCATCTGCGACAATTGCTAGAGTTACTGAGAAAAGAAAGACTCTACGCAAAATTCTCTAAGTGCGAATTCTGGCTCAGACAGGTACAACTTTATATTGTCTTGAGTCATTCCTAAGCATTATTTGATTAAATAAAAGCTTGAAATTTCACTCTGATTTCTTTCTAGATTCAATTCCTTGGCCATGTCATATCTGGCGAAGGAATTTCAGTTGATCCTTCTAAAGTCGAGGCTGTTCAAAAATGGCAAACGCCTCGCAATGCCTCTGAAATCAGAAGTTTCCTTGGATTGGCCGGCTATTATCGGCGATTTATTAAGGACTTCTCAAAGACTGCTGTGCCACTTACGATGCTAACACGAAAGAATACACCTTTCGTGTGGGCAGATAAACAGCAAGAGGCATTTGAAATTCTGAAACAAAAGCTTATTCAAGCGCCAATCCTAGCCTTACTAGAGGGCAACGATGATTTTGTCGTTTACAGCGACGCATCTGGTACTGGCTTAGGATGCGTTCTGATGCAAAGGGGAAAAGTAATTGCCTACGCTTCAAGGCAATTGAAGGATTACGAGAAAAGTGCACCGACTCATGATCTTGAGTTGGCTGTCGTTACCTTTGCACTGAAGATCTGGCGTCACTATCTCTATGGGACTCGGTGTCAGCTTTACACCGATCATAAGAGTCTCAAACATCTCTTTACTCAAAAGGATCTGAATATGAAACAGCGTCGGTCCTTGGAGCTTATCAAGGACTATGATTGCGAGATCCTATATCATCCCGGCAAAGCTAATGTGGTCGCGGATGCTTTGAGTAGAAAGACATACCCGGAAAAGTGTTGCTATGCCCTGACTCCTGTTGTATTCTCTTCCGATCTTAATGAGGACATCAGATCTGCTCAAGCCGAAGCGTTGAAAGAAGAAAATATCTGTTCTGAAAATCTTAAAGGGCAACTTTAATTTCTGTTTATCATTTGGGAATTCATTGTCTCAAGGGAAACCGAATCTGGATTCCTAAATATGGTTCTATCTGCAATACTCTTTTATCTGAAGCCCATCAGTCCAAGTTATCTGTTCATCCTGGCAGTTCAAAGATGTATTTTGATCTGAAAGCCGATTATTGGTGGCCAAGAATGAAGAAAGACATCGGTCGATATGTTGAAAGCTGCAGAATCTGTCAGATGGTTAAGGCAGAACATCAGAAACCTTTCGGGGATATGCAACCCTTACCAGTTCCTGAATGGAAGTAGGAGCATATAACAATGGACTTCATCACGAAGTTGCCGAAAACCAAGAGACAACACAACTCCATCTGGGTAGTCGTGGACCGATTAACGAAGTCAGCTCACTTCATACCGATGAAAGAGACGTACTCTCCTGAAAGATTGGCACAGATATACATCACTGAAATCATTTCTCGTCATGGTGTGCCAAAATCTATCGTCTCTGATCGTGATAGTCGTTTTACTTCGAGATTCTGGAAAGCTTTGCAAGACGGGATGGGTACTCGGATCTCTATGAGTACTGCTTATCATCCTAGTGCAGATGGTCAAAGTGAACGTACTATCTTAACTCTGGAAGATATGCTTCGTGCCTGCGCTCTTGATCTAGGTGGTAACTGGGATGACCACTTGCCTCTGGTCGAATTCTCTTACAATAATAGTTATCATTCTACGATCAAGTTTTGAAGCTTTATATGGAAGAAAGTGCAGAACTCCCACTTGTTGGCGCGAAACAGGTGAATCACCTATAGCAGGACCTGCCCTTCTACAGTTGACTCATGAAAAGATTCAACTTGTCAGAAGGAATATCCTTGAAGCTCAAAGCAGGCAGAAGTCATATTATGATAATCGACATAGATCGATAAGTTTTGCGGTTAACGATTGGGTGATGCTGAAAGTATCCCCAATGAAGAATGTGGTAAGATTCATAAAGAGAAACAAGCTAGCTCCGAGATTCATCGGTCCATTCAAGATTGTGGAAAAGATAGGAAATCAATCTTATCGTCTTGAACTGCCAGCGGACTTATCTGGAATACATCCTGTATTCCATGTCAGTCATTTGCGAAAGAGCTTAGCCGATGAAAGAGAAGTACAAATACCACACGTTAACTTGCAAGTTGATTAGAAGCTTCGAGTAGTTGAAGAGCCAGAATGTATTCTGGACTCGAAGACCAAAAAGCTTCGGAATAAAGAAATACAGATGGTGCTCGTCCAGTGGAAACACCACAAAGGTTCGCATCAGTCTTGGGAATCCGAAGATGTAATGAAAGCTACTTATCCAAGTCTGTTCGAACATAGCTAACTTCGGGGACGAAGTTTGTGCGTGATAGAGCCCATTCTGTAACAACCTAACTTTTGATCCAGTCGTAAATTCAGTGTTTTTGAACCGATAATGTAATATTATTACATTATTTGAATTATAATTTGATTAACTTATGAAATATTTAATTAAATTATATAAATATTGTGAATTACGATTTAATAAATTATTAAAGATAATTAAATAAAAGAGATATAAGATACAAATGTAATAGTGGGTTAAGTAGCAAATATAATGTGATGACGTATATAAACCAAATTAAAGGTTCATTATAACATAATTAAGAAATCTGACTTTCTCTCTCTACTCTCTCTCTCTCTACTTCTCTCTAATTTTCTCCCAAACCGACCGGCCGATTATCGAGTTCGATACGTCATCAGAAAGATCTCAAAGAGTACTACGTAAATCTATCGTTGCATGTACGATTACATACGAAATTTGAGGTAAGAATCGATTTCTTAAGTTTCCTTATTTTCGGTTTTTGAACAATAATTCGAAATTATCATTTCTTGTGTGAATAAAGCTAATTTAACTTGAGTTTTTAACTGGAATATGTATAATATAATCGAACTTAGGTGTATTACTTAACATATTCATGATTTAGACTTAGAAATGTATGTTTTAAAGCTGTAAAATATGAACAAATTCGAGATGCCAAGAACAAACTCGAAATGCATGGAACAAAATCGAACTTTAGCTAAAATCGAGTCATGGGCTTCGAATTTAAACCCCTTTATTCGAATTTAACCCTAAATTCAAAAGGGGGATTCGAATTTAATCATAAAGTCGAGATATGGATTCGAATTTAACCCAACACCTTCGAATTTAATCATATATTCGAGTTTAGTACATTCTAATTTATCTACATATTTGAATTTATTAATTAATTGAATCCCACTCCCTAAATTCGAATATCTTGAATAAAACACATAGACGACGTATAAAATTAGCAAAATGATTATATATATATATATATATATATATATATATATATATATATATATATATATATATATATATATATATATATATATATATATATATATATATATACTGATCTTTCAAACAAAGAATGTGAATGAAAAAATGATTTATGAATGAACAAGTTATCAGAATCAGATGTAATAAAGATTTTAAAGACTAAAAAGGTGATGATAATGATATGATATTGACATGATAATTCTGGACAGGTTCAGTGAAATTCTGAACATAGATACAAAGATCTAAATATTTAAAGCGGGTCAAAGATTTGAATTGACAGAGAACAGATTGACAAAGATAAAATCCTGGGATAACTCAGGTGGTAGATTTTTACATCTGTTTGATAAAGACCCCAGATTTGTGAGTTATAGATATTCAGATTTAACATGCTTGAATTTCCGGTTGAGACATATTGTTGATGTTAGATTGATTTGACATTCATATTATCAGCTGGATTGTGACCTGTGCACACCATGGTTCGGTGTTGCCCAGTGGATCATGATAGCTATTTGACTTATCATTTCATATGATTGCATTTTTAGTTCATTTCTGACATTGCTTTGAGATTAATGCTATCATGACTCGATTACGTATGCTTCATCATTGCATATAACTTGACATATTGATTCAGCTTGATTAGCCTTGTTGGTCTATTGTTCTAAACCTGGCTATTTCACCAGTTCTATTGAACTTGGTAATGACCTCCGATGTTCCGCCATGTTGATTTACTGGTAGCTAGCCCAGTATGTGGCTGATCCCCACGATTTAAGCGTGAGCGTGGCTTGAGCATCATCCGACTCTATGACTTCTATGTCTCAATCATGAGTGGCTGTAGCGGCAGTCAAGACATATCACGCTAGAACTTATGATCCGCTTGACAATGCATGTTAATTTGAAAATCTATTTACTCACTAAGCAATGCTTACAGTTGCTACCTTAACATTTTTACAGGAAAAGACAAAGGAAAGTCGCCTGCCGGACCTAGTTCTTAGGTCTTACAAAGATCAAGACAAGAGTTCTCATAGACCTCTACTCAGCAAACCCTTTTTGATACCAATTGGATGATGATAATATGGTGGTCTGGGTAGATTTATCTTGATTATATGATGACTTGAATTAGATTAGACTTGTGCCCTTTATAAGTTTAATTTAAAATCGGTAATCTGTATTATACTTAAATCCTAATATTTTGTACTTGTAATTTATAATTCCGCACTTAATTACTCTATCTTAGTTATGATTGATATCGTGTTGCATGATGTGGGACCTAGACTCGTGAGAACTGCCCCGTAAGGGGTGGTCTTCACAGGATTACTGAAGATCCAGTCGTAGTCTCGGACTATTCTCATTAACCCATTTCAGAAGACACTAGAGAGGCTTCAACGACAGACGTGCACTTACCTGCTGATAGTGTACAACCTATTCAACCTCCAGTATCTTTTGAAATCCCCTTACCATCTGAAAACTCAGAAACCCCGATATCAGATAATATACCATCAACATCAGAAGCTAACCCCCGAATTCCCTATTTAGACTTATACCCCAATCAAGGCCAAATTCAACCGTATCCACATACCTTTAAGTGGACAAGAAATCACCCAACTGAAAATATCATTGGTGATCCTTCTGCATCAGTCCAAACCAGAAGAGCAACCATAAACGAGTGTTTATTTTCAAACTTCCTGAGAAAAATTGAGCCAAAGAATGTTAAAGAAGCTCTTCTGGATGCTGATTGGATTGTGGCAATGCAAGATGAGCTGAATCAGTTTGAAAGGTTGAAGGTCTGGAGATTGGTGGAGCGACCAAAAGATAAATCAATCATTGGCACGAAGTGGATTTTCAAGAATAAGAAGGATGAACACGGTGTCATCATTCGTAACAAAGCTCGCCTCGTGGCCAAAGGATACAGTCAACGAGAAGGGATTGATTATGATGAAACTTTTGCTCCAGTTGCCAGAATAGAAGCAATTAGGATGTTTTTGGCTTTTGCTGCTCATAAAAACTTTACAGTTTACCAAATGGATGTAAAAACTGCATTTTTAAACAGGGAACTAACAGATGAAGTGTATACATATCAGACCGAAGGGTTCACTGATCCTTCGAAGTCTGATCATGTATATATTTTAGATAAATCCCTGTATGGCCTTAAACAAGCACCTCATGCTTGGTATGATGCACTTTCAACATACTTGTTGAAATGTGGATTTAACAAAGGTGCAGTGGATACTACCCTGTTTATAAAACGTCAGGGGCCAGATATTATAGTAATTCAAATATATGTAGATGATATAATATTTGGGTCTACAAATCCAGAATTTTGCAAGAAATTCGCTTTCTTAATGTCTCAGAAATTTGAAATGAGCATGATGGGAGAAATAAATTTTTTCTTAGCTTTACAAGTAAAACAACTGACTGATGGAATTTTCATCAATCAGTCCAAATATATTCAGGACATGTTAAAGAAATTTTACATGGTCAATAATACTCCTATGAAAACTCCCATGGCTCCGGATTCAAAATCCAAACTCGATGAGGACATTTCAGGGAAACCTATAGATGTAATACATTATTGAGGAATTATTGGGTCATTAATGTATTTAACTGCAAGTAGACCTGATATTATGTTTGCTACATGTGTTTGTGCTAGATATCAGGCTAATCCAAACGAATCACATTTGGCTGCTGCCAAATGAATATTAAGATATCTAAAGGGAACACCAAACCTTGGTTTGTGGTATCCCCGGGAATCATCATTCAAATTTAACTGCCTTTTCTGATGCTGATCATACAAGTGATAAAATGGACAGAAAAAGCACATCAGGAGCAGTTCAATTTTTAGGTGACAAACTCATCTGCTGGTCATCCAAGAAATGACCAAGAAACAACACCGTGTTTCACTGTCTACAGCCGAAGCAGAATATGTTGTTGTATCATCGTGCTGTTCTCAAGTGTTGTGGATGAAGAGCCAACTAAGAGACTACGGGTTTACACCACAGAAGATTTCAATATATTGTGATTCTCAAAGTGCAACAGCCATAGCATCTAATTCAGTGCAACACTCTAAAACCAAATAAATCGACATCCGGTATCATTTTATTAAGGATCACGTAGAAAATGGTAATATAGAGTTATATTTTGTTCCTACTAAATATCAATTAGCTGACTTGTTTCCCAAAGCATTAGATGAAAGACGGTTTAATTTTTTGGTTTACAAGTTGGGTGTGTTGAATCGTTAGATTTAAACATTCAGTAGTAACAAATTATAATTTTAAATTTACACTTTTTATTTTGATTTACATTTGATGTTAAATCCATGTGTTTTAAAGTTGAAATTTTTCGGAGTTTAACAGATCAGGATTGTCATGTGCAGGGGGAGCCATAAGATAATTTATCTGATTTTGTGAAATCTGATAAATTTTTATCTAATTTGTGTAGGGGGAGCAGACATTTAAACTGATATATACATCTGAGGGGAGCTCAATTGCAAACATCAAGGGGGAACAATATGTTTTTGTTATTAAATTTTTTTTAGATAAAATTTTTTTTGGTGTGTTGATCATTTTTTATTTTCATTTTTTTTTGTTGTTGTTAAAAATTTTTTTTGGTTTTGTTGTTTTGTTAAATTTTTTTTTGTTTTTGTTTTTGTTGGAGTTAAATTTATTGTAGTGGTTGTCAATTTTTTTAGTCAGTTTATTTTTTTGTGAACTGGGTTTACAAACTAAAATCAAATTTTTTAAGATAGTAGGTGGGTCGGGTAATTTTTAATTTGAATTTTTGAAATTTCAACTATAAAGTTGAAATTCAAAATTCAAAATCATTTTTTTCGAAACCATTGCCACTGTTCACCATCTCTCTAAATTCTCTTTCTTCCTCACGAAGAAATCTCAACATTCTCAAAAGCATTCAGATTTTTCACCATTTTAGTTACTAATTGTAAGTTCATTTCATAAGCTTTATATATTATTTTTCAGTTTATATACTATGTGTTTTCATTTCAGTATGCGAATACTCTGTTATAGGTGTGTGTTCGTATGAACATCAATATGTGTTCATGGGTTTTTATGATTTGTTGTTGTTAAACTGAAACTAAATGTGAGTTTGCTGGCAGATTAACATCTTGAACTTGAATCTCAAATTTTAAGTTTCAGTTTCAAACACACAAACTGGAAAATTGAAATTTTTGGTTAAAACCTTTCGAGTTCATAGAACACTGAAAATTGGATTTTTTGCAAAGAAATTGTTGTTTCTGAACAAAGTTCAGTAAACAAAACTTATTTGAAATCAATTTTCGAGTGGGACTCAAGTGTTTAATAAGAGAAAAAGTCCCTGAATTCAAAATTTTGAAAATCAGTGAATGAGGACTTAGAAACATTTTTCAAAAGATTCTCGATTAATACTGTTATCGAGAAAGTATCAAGTTTCTTGCGAGTTGACTGTAATATCATTCGAGAAAATTGTAGGTTCATTCGAGTCGACCACTTATTATTTCGAGAAAATCTTTTATGTTATTCGAGTTGATTCATGTTCCAGACTTAGAAATTTTTTTGAATGATCCTCGATAACATAAAAGATTCGAGTCAATTCAAAAGTTATTTGAGTTGGACTCATATTTTATTCGAGTCCTTTCAAACTTTATTCGAGTTGAATTCATTCAAGGTCTTAGAATAATTGTATTTCATTCGAGTTCACTCTTGTATCACTCGAGTTGAACTTATCATTAGTTCGAGAAACTCAGTTTGATGATCGTGTTGGGTAGTGCAAAGGACTTAGAAATTTTATTCAAGTTCTCGATATTCACTTTCATTCGAGACAACATTCAGGTTCATGCGAGTTGAGTTACATGTTCTTCGAGAAAACATCAGACTTAATTGAGGTGGTTTTTAGTGTCATTCGAGTTGGTACTTAAGGCACATTCGAGAAACATTCTTCATCATTCGAGTTCTATTCTTATGTCTATCGAGTTGAGTCATTCAATATCCGAGGAGCTTTACATTTCAATCGAGTTTTATACTCAAATTTTGTGAAAAAGTTTCTAAGTGTTGGGAATTTAAATTTTTAAGAAAAATTTCACATTTTTCGAGAAATTTTTTAAAACCGTGTTTTTCTAACACTGGTCTCTGAAATATTGACTTTGGAATCCTCACAATAATATTTTAATATTATTGACTGGAATCCCGATGCTTTAAACAGAAAAACACATATTTTTTATAATTTCTAGCAAAATGTTTTATTTTTTTATTTGCAGGATTTCATTTAATTATCTGTTGAGTCTAACAAGCTTATTACTTTTCACAGGTTTCAAATGACATCACCAGCTCAATCCCAACCCTCAAACTCTTCTGATTCCCATTCTTCATCAAATCACACCCTTGTATCCAAACCAGTAAAATCCGCATCAGTCACCCGACCTTCACCTTCCACCCTCATACCAGATAACCAGCTTGTTAAACCAAAATACCGCCTACCATTTCGTGATAACAGCCATCACCTTGACACCAAAGTCATAAAAGTAAGCCACCCACTTATTGTAGACATTCTAAAATGTCATCCTTTAGGATATCTTCTACAATACAAACCCTCAATTCCTCAGGTTTATCTTCAACAGTTCTGGCATACTGTGAAATTTGTTCCAGCTGATGGTAACCATCATTTCAAGGTTACCATCGATCAGTTCAAAACCAAAATAACCTTAGCAAGATTGAGGCATAATCTATTTCTGCCTCGCCGAATCGATACGGTGAATTTCCCAGAGTTAGCTGACTTTGAAGATTTCGTGTCAAATGAGGAATTGGTTCATGATTTAATATGTCTGGGATATTCAAAGCCACTACCAAAGAGGTCGAAGTTCCATAGAAATGGGCTTAATGGCGAATGGTACACTCTTTTTGGCATCATCAACCGGTTCTCAACAATGTCCAGATTATGTAATGATGAGTTTACATGAAGTCCCAGATTCACCGAATGCAAATATCATGCCAATTCCAGAAGCGTTATTGAAATATGCTGATCAGGAGAGTGAAAATGTAAGGTTGTACCGTATAGATCACGCTCCTATAGAGACCCAAGAGCCGGGTTCTCTTAACCAGGGAGTTGTAGGAGAGGAGGAACTTCAGCATGGGGCTGAAGTTCAGGGAAGCTAATTAGTGACTGAGGGAGAAGCAGTTCAAGTGAGGGGTGGTGAGGGAGAAGCGAGCAGCTCTGACTCTGAAAGAACATTGTCAAATATTCATGAGGGAGCTGCAGAAGGAGAGGATGATGATGATTATCATGATGATGAAGGAGGAAATGATCATAATGAGGGAGGTGCAGCGTTGATTGATATAGTAGAAATTACTAGGCAAAGTGTGAGGGATGTTCCAAGCCCAGAAAGCCGGGATAGAACCAATTTGCTGTTAGCTCCCAACAGGGAGTTAGCATTGAAGAAGTCAGTATCCCACTGACAACTGCACACCCCACTGGCCACTCAGTCTCCTCCCAACAAGAGACTGTTTCATTTGTTCACTTGGATGAAGCTCATATGCTTTCCGATAATCCTTTGGATTTGATGGATATTGAAACAAGTACACATCTGCCCGGGTGTACGACTTCTTTTGATGCACAACGTCTAGAACACATACACATTAGGACACTTGCGTCTACTTTATGTGTTGAAGTAAGTGCAGTTGAACTACGTGTCACTGTCGGAACAACCTCAGTAACGGAAGCATTTGTTGCTCCGTCACTTGAAGAGGTTGGAAGTCTAGTCAGAGCTACATCACTGCCATCTCTGAGCACTGCCACGCAAATGTTCTTTTTACAAGTTCAACTGTCGTGACAACGGGAAGTCTAAGTGACCCAGTAGTTACTCTTTCCCCTTTTGTTACCGAAACATCTTTGAATCAAGCTTTGAATGCTGCAGTTGCCAGAGTGAATAGTCACTTGACAGCCCAATTATCAGAAGTCATGTCTCAGATGACAAAATATCCACAAGTTCTTAAAGGGCAAATCTGTAGTAGACGAAACTGTGAAGCAATCAGACCCAAATCAGGCTATAGAAGAGCTACGAGACTTTGTATTTCAACAGTTTGATGAAATGTGAGAACGTATGATGGGGTTGGAAAGTACAGTGATCACAGCATTGGGAAATTTGTCTGAAAGAGTATCAGCCGTTGAACAAACGTGTAAGGCTCAAGCTTCAGCACCAAAACGAAAGCATGACGAGCATGATGATGACTCCGATGATGCTCCTCATGAGGGAGAGAAGAGGAGGAAGCTTGATGAGCCAACAACTGGTTTATTAATGATCACGTATCCAGAAAAAGAGGCTAAAGTACAAGAAAAAGGAGAAGCAGGAAGCTCTAAGGAACCTGTTGATACTCAAGGTGGACAGGAATTGATTCTTTATGAAGATGTTCCTGTTCCATTGAGCATTCAGTCAGAGTTTTATAATTTTGATGAATATGAAGATTCAGAAGATGAAGTGCATGAACAAATTCCGATGATTGAGAATGCAGAGAAAGTAGTGGAGATTGAAGAGTCTGATGATGATGATGTCATTGAATTGACCGATATTGCAGTAAGAGCTGAAAGGATAGAAGAAGAAGAAGTTTTGGCTCAGGAAATACTAAAAGATGATAAACCTATACCGACGGTTGAAAAGCCTGAGGTTAGGGTCCAAGTCAAAGAAGAAGAGATAGAATCAATTCATGTGGAGAGTTCTATTCCTCCAATTGTTAAAGAAATCAATGAATCTGAGATGATGGAGAGGTTCTTTAATGAATATGTCTTAGCGGATGAATAGCAAAGACAAACATCAATTAAGGTTTGAAGCTCAAAGGATTGTACAAAGGGGGATTAATGACATGCTATTTATTCTGGATGATGAAGAAGTGAGAAAGAAAAAGAAAAAGGGATTAGAGCTATCATCGAAGAAATGTGCTGAGTATACAAGGAAAAGGAACAAATTGCCGTATCTTGAAGATTATCTTGAGAAGAAGATCGTTTGTAGAAAGCAAGCTCGGTGTACTTTTCTGAAGTTACTCAAAGTTTTGGAGCCAAATAGACCGAATTTAGCTAATTATGTAAGTTTCCTTCAGAATAAAGCTCAAAGTGCTGAAAAAGTCAGAAGTGAATTTCCAATTGTTGATCTAATAAAGATAGAAAAGGATCAGTTTGTAAAGATATTTTATCCTACTTTCACGGTAACTAGATCATATGGAAATACTTACACGTTTACAGAAGCCGTGATGTTTTGGATGCACTTGGTTGATATTGAAGACTTGTTTGATGAACTTTGTAGAAACAAACAGAATGAACACTGTAGGTTTGCTCTGAAGACGTTGTTTCATTTTATGCACATTAAGCCCGTACTTATGTCAGTGCAAGACCTTCAGATTGGTGTTGAAAGAGGTATGCGAAAGATCAATGTCACTCCACCTAATAGAGAAATCAAGTTTGCTGGGGAGTTAAAAGAATATCAGGTGATAATGGTGAAGCGTCCAACTGTTATGTACAAAGATAAAAATCGAAAGCTGGGAGCAATGAGGAGTATTGAACTAAACAAGTTCTGTGATGGAACCCTTCAGAAGGTGATGAGTGGGTTGAAAGGTAAGTTGCCTGTTGATCAGAAGAGGAAAACAAAAAGAGGAGCTCTCAGTGCTTAGATAAAAGGCTCATGGTCGAGTTCATTTCAAAGATCAAATGGAGACTATCCAACAGAAAAAGCGTGAGGAATTTTGAGATGAAGTTGGGGCTGACAAAATGAAGACTTGGCTTATTTCATCAAAGGGGGAGAATGTTGGAACTTATTTTGGTTGATGAAATAATAAAGTCTAGGGTATAAAATGTAAATAGGACAAAGTTGTAATTAGAATATAAACAGTATTTTGACTTTGTAAAAGTTTAGATCTGACAATTTTCATTGTAAATTGCACGGAAATCAGGGTGGAGATTTTAGGGCTACAGTGCATATTTTCTATCATTTTCCTCTCTGTAATCATTTGATCTTAATCAAATCATTCGGTTAGTATTTCTAATCTTGTTCTTATTTGATTGTGCTTAATTGTTGATTGAAATATAAGAATAACAGGAACATGACTGATTAGGGTTAAGGAGGAAATCAGTAAAAGTTTCTTTACTTACCGAATCAGTCCCCAGTCAGTAATAAATTTCACTTATTACTTATTTCACAAGAACACACTTATTACCCCACTTCACTTACCGAATAAGTGATTGGGATTTAAGTACTTATTAATGCCAAAAGAACACACCCTTACAAAAATAGATGATTTTAAATTGTTAAATTAATAATAACCCTATTTTTTACAAAGTAGTTGTCTTTTTCAATAAATGAATTAAGTAAATAATAAAGTTAAAGTTGTCGTTTAAGTATATAAAAGATGTAATAATAATCCACAACCTAAACCTGTAATTTTTTCTCGGGTGAACATTTGTTTTGTGATGAAAAAGTAATATTTTATTAATAAAGTGTATTCTCATGAGTTTTTCAGCTTTTGAATAGTTTCGATATACATCTTATATAATAAGTAGAAGAGATGTACGTGAGAAATATATTAGAAAACATCTTATAATTATTATGTTTCTTTTCAATAGATAATCTAATTTTGATGTGGGCTTAATTAATCACCTAACCCTAGAGAATGTCATAGTTATTATGTTTAGGGTTAATATTGAAAATTTTTTTTTGCTTTTCACAATTAAGTCTCTAACTATTTTTGTCATATTCAAAAGTGTATATTTAACCCGTTTGACCGGTTACCAAACAAGTAACCTCAGTTTTTTCACTTGATTAAATTGAAAAAAACCCAACATCTTTCCATCTTTTAGCGATTAAGTCCCTAAACATTTTGTTTTATCTGTTTTGTTTATGTGGCTAATCCGGTAGTCTGTCAAAACTATATACTTTTGAATAAGACAAACATAATATAGAGACTTAAACAATTTAAAAAATAAGTTTAGGAACATAATTAAGGAAATGAGGAAAGTTGGTTGGGTTTTTTTTTTATATTAACCCTTATGTTTATTTCAATGGCTAAACATGATTTATATATATAATAAAAGTGAACGAAATAAGTAAAATACTGTTAAAAATTAAGTCTACATAATAAGCCGATAAATGAATGTTGGCCCTTTTGGCCTTTCACGAATTGCTTCATTTGATCGATCCACAAACGACGAAAATTTATTTTTTGCCTATCCCTATCCCGATGAGCCGAAACCAAAGCTCTTATTTTTTGTTGAGTAATAGTTTGAGTAAGTCTTGAATGAGCCCCGAAAGCATGCAAATAAACGAATTTTTGTCCTTAAACGTTTTATTATAAAGTTGTCTATTTCAAATAAAAATAAATTTTAAATACGTTATATATAGTGATATAATTTTTTTTATTAATATTCAAGTTATTTTAAATTTAAATTTATTTATAACATGATCATTAATTACTTTTTAATATTTTCCGAAAGCATGTGCATGCGTGAATAAGGCCTCAACATCCATTGTTGACTTATACACCATGTATGATGTATCAAGAGTTTAAAAAGTTTGGAAAATATACGAGAAGTGTTGAAATAATAAGCTCGATACAAATTATAAGAAATAACAATAAATAACTTACAACTGAAAAAAAAAAATACTATGATTCCCTTAAAACAGATTCGAGACCAAATACAACGACTAAAATAGCATGTAGTCATGTACTGTTGGAGTTTCGATCTGTATGCAAGAACTTGCTCTCAAAGTGTGTACGTGGTTTTCGTTAACATGTAAGTCTCGTCTCATGTTTTTCTTTTACTATTATCTCTTATAGGGGACGATTGAAATAAAAGTTGAAACAACAATTAATCATAATTTTTTTGTTAATAATATTAAATTTTGTCACTAAATCGTATTTGTAACAACTCAACTGTGGTGTCCAGCCATCAAGGACCTGTAGGGGGCTCAGATTTTCAAAGCTACACTTGTGTCCGCAGATGTGGGCACGCACAAGGTGTTGTTTGGACTCATGATTTCCATTCCTTTGCGTACTGGTAGGTTTTGGAGTAAATCCTATAAACAAGTTTGTCATGTTTGTTGAAGCTCCTCCTTATAAGCCAATCTTGGTTTGGTCCTCTTTCCTATGTGAGACAAGTTCTCACTTTTAACTTGTATTCTTTAACATCAGATATCACTTTGAGCATCGATATCTAATTCATCTTAAGGTTTTAACTTCGTTTTGGACGTTCTTTATATCACTGTGAAGCTCTCTTCAATGAGAACACAAATCTATTAAATACTAAATGTATATATCACTTTCATATATAATTAAATCTCATCCAAAATCATAACACATTTTTTTAATAATTATTTCCAACAAGAAATTTGTGTAATAATTAATATATATCAATAGAAATATTGAATATTAAGCACAAGATTACAAACATGCTCAAACTTAGTTCGAGGAACTTACACTAGGTTAGAACTCAACTTAATAACCTGATAAGCTCTTAAGAAATAGATTTGAGCTTTGCTTGAGTCAAATAGATACAACTCAACTTGTTAAAGTTTTCGACTCATTTTTTTTGGCTCAAAATTGAGCTTGAACTCATTATAAGCTTACGCGATTTCGTGTTGCTTAATATAAGCTCGTCTTACTTGTAATTATATTAGGCTCTTATGAAAACTTTTCTTTACATCTTTTTAAATATATATGTTGTGATATATGGTTTATTTGTACTTTTCATTTATGTTGTTTATTTCTTTTCATACCCATTTAATTAGTCACTATACTTATTTTGTTATTTTAGTTTGATACTTTAAAAGTTGAAACCTTTAATACAAACACCACAATATTTTGTCTTTGGTAGTATATATAGATAATAAGTATTACATGTTTTTTATTACAGAATACAAACACGATCGTTCTGACAATAAAGGTAAACCTAAATTATTTAGGTTGAGAAGAAATTATTAATTTAGTTTTTAGTTTTGACATAAAAAGATATCAGTTACAAATTAAGAAAGTAAATTTTGAATTTATAATATTTTTTCGACAAAAAAACATTTCATGATTCTTTTTTGGCTAATTTTTTTTGAATTTCAAGGTTTTTATTAGCATAAATATATTTCATGACCATTTCTTGGTTTAAAAATTTTTTTCGATACATTTATTGTTAGATTTTGAATTTCATGTTATCTCTTCCAGCTATTTGTACTAATTTTTTATTGGAATTTATTAGTTAAACTATTAATTAATGTCAAGTTAAAAGCAAAATAATCAATTTTATATGAAAATTGCATTCGATTACCACTAGATATGCCACAATAGTTTTAAACTAGATTAAATTAGTCTTCACATTATGAGTATACGAAACTAGAACAAATTATAAAGGGATAATTACAAACATAATCAAAATATAAACTCATTTCTAAAATTTTACACAAAAAAAGCTCAGATAACCAAAATACCCATCATTTGGTTTGACGGTCACTATTTACGTGACTTGTACTTTTTAATATTTTTTAACGCATTACGTTACAAAATGTAAAAAGTAACGTATGTACATTCCCTTTACGTTACCAAATCTATTTTTGGGAATGACTACAATGAGATTTGGTAACGTAAAGTAATGGTACTATACATGATAATTCACATTTTGTAACGAAATGTATTAAAAAAATAATAATAATTACAACTAACGTAATTA
Source organism: Centrapalus pauciflorus (assembly GCA_020465985.1). Lineage (NCBI taxonomy): Eukaryota > Viridiplantae > Streptophyta > Magnoliopsida > Asterales > Asteraceae > Centrapalus > Centrapalus pauciflorus. The sequence continues at coordinate 44,018 of JAANYP010008753.1, read as the reverse complement.
TTGAGCGTCACATAAATGTGATAACGAAAATGTTGGGTATTTTGGTGTTGTGATTTTTTTTGGGTAAAACTTAGAAAAATGTTTTAGTATTTTTGTAATTATCCCAATTATAAATGTGTAACCTACCATGTATTATATGAAAATGAAGATTAAGAATATGTTTGGTTCGTAGTTAAAGGAATAAAATTTAGGGATAATTACTAAAATAGCAAAAAATCACACCCCATTATCAAGTTTTAGTAAAATAATATCAATCTAATCAAAATAGTCACAATTTACGTTACCACATTTACGTGATAGCCATCATTTACGTGATATGTACCTTTTATTAATATTTTAATGCATTACGTTACAAAGGGTGTTTGGTAAAGTAAAATAATGGTACTTTACGTTACCAAAAGGTGTTTACCATGAAGTGACAAGCCACTTACTTTTTATTGAGAATGAGCAACATTTAAATTTGGTAACGTAAAGTACCACTACTTTACGTTATCAATTACATTTTGTAACGTAATGCATTAAAATATTAATAAAAAGTACAGATCACGTACATGATGGATATCACGTAAATGTGGTAACGTAAAGTGTGGCTATTTTGGTTAGATTGATATTATTTGGCTAAAACTTGAATATGAGGTGTGCTTTTTGGCTATATTAGTAATTTTCCCTAAAATTTAAGTTTCATTTTCTTAGTTGAAAATATTGGAATCTAATTTAGTTTACAAACGACTAAGAATGGTGATTTTTTATGCCGTTCAAATAAAGTATAATGTCCTTCTTTTTAGAGTAAATTACATAAATGGTCCATGTGGTTTGCATAAAACTTTGGATACGGTCCCTGCAGTTTCAATTTAGCATAAACGGTCCTTATTATCACTGTTTACTTGCAAAAATGGTCTCTCTGCCATTAACTTTAACAATCAAATGGTTAAATCTTTTAAAAAAATTACAAAAATAGTCCATGTGGTTTATATGAAATTATGGAAATGGTCCCTCAACTTTAAAAATTACAGAAACAGTCCTTCAAAACACTGTTTACTTGCGATTTCAGTCCTTTGAACGTTAGTTGACTGTTAATTCTTTTATAATGACAATTTTGCCCTTTCTATATTTACATTATTAGCCCCTAATGTTTCTAACTAATTTCAATATTGGTCTTGAAATTTAGTTTTTGCTTTGCTATCTTTTTTAAATATACTTATTAACTTTTATATATTAAAAAACTAAAATTTTATTTTATTTACTAAAATTTAAATTAATCTATTAATTTTTATTTTTTTAAATTAGTGTTTGGTTTTACAAATGAGTTAATATTAAAAAAATTATACGAACTTTTTTAATTTTCTCGATTCAACCACTAATTTGAATTTAAACAAATCTTTGACATTTTTAATTTTTTATTAATTTAATTCTTAAACTTTTATTTTTACTTGTTTAGTCGCTCATTTTTTGTTGTCGGTTTAATCAGTCAAACAAAACTTACGTTGGTTTCAAAATTTTACTGTTACTTATTTATATTTTTTAAGTAGTTAACTATGATTTTAATATCATCATCATCATCATCATCATCATCATCATTGCTATTGTAATTATCATTGTTATAATATATACACATGTACACAAATATCTCACCAGCCATAATAACAAACTCATTTCAATTATGCTTGTGGCTGATAATTTTACCGACAACAAGCGTACCAACGTCAACCCTCGGGTTGATGCTCATAAACATTATTAAATACATTTGATGGGGTCGAGAGTAGAGAATCAACCCGAGGGTTCGGACGTTGGTGCGCTTGTTGTCGGTAATATTATCAGCCACAAACATAACTAAAATGAGTTTGTTACTATGGCCGAGAAAATATTTGTGTCCATGTGTATATATTATAATAATGATAATAACAATAGCAATGATGATGATGACGACAATAATAATATAAAAATCATAGTTAACTACCTAAAAAATAAGTATTAGTAAAATTTTGAAACCCACGTAAGTTTTGTTTGACTGATTAAACCGGCGGCAAACAAATGAGCGACTAAACAAGTAAAAATAAAAGTTTAAGAGTTGAATTAATAAAAAAATAGAACTTGTCAATAATTTGTTCAAAATCAAATTAGTGGTTAAATCGAGAAAATTAAAAAAAAATTCGTATAATGTTTTCAATATTAAATAATTTGTAAAACCCAAACACTAATTTAAAAAAAAATACAAATTAATAAATCAAATTAACTTTTATTAAATAAAATAAATATTTTAGTCTTTTAATAGATAAAAGTTAATAAGTATATTTAAAAAAGATAAAAAAAGCAAAAACTAATTTTCAAGACTAATATTGAAATTAGTTAATGTAACTATAGAAAGAGTAAAATGATCAATGGACTGAAATCACAAGTAAACAGTGTTTTGAGGGATTGCATCAACAATTTTTAAAGTTAAGGGACCATTTCCATAATTTCATATGAACCACAGGGACCATTTTTGTAATTTACTCAATCTTTTATAATGCCCATTTTACTCTTTTCTTTGATAGCATTTTGGTCCTTCAAGTTTGAAGTTCATTTTAGTTTTGGTCCCCCAAGTAAATTTTTTTATTTAACTCTTTTATTATTATTATTATTATTATTATTATTATTATTATTATTGTTGTTGTTGTTGTTGTTGTTGTTTTAACTTTTTACATATTAATTTATTTGTTTATTAAGTTTCCTATATTTTAATATATTTTTCCATTTAAATTACAAACTTATTAATTTTTTTATTATACAACGGTATCAAATGAGAATCCCATTTTGTTTTTTAGCTTTTTCGAATGAAAATATTGTAGTTTTCCAAACCAAAAAAATTTGAATCTTAAGCTTTTATTTATTTTTACAAACGAAAAAAAGTTACTAACCATTCATGTTTAATTTTTTTCATTTTCTAAACGTAAAAAGCGACGAAAACCAATCTGTTTTTTTATTTTTTCTGCACCAAAAGATTCAACCTATTCCGATTTTATGTTTTGGAAAACGAAAGTAAATACAAACAATTTTGTTATTAGTTTTTGCAAACGAAAATACTACAAATAATTCCGATTTTCAGTTTTTCCAAACAAAAAAATCATTTTATTTTTCTAGTTTTCGAACCAAACCATTACCTTTTTTTGTCCGAACGAAAAATTACGAACCATTACGTTTTAAAGTTTTTTAAAAAATGAAATAGTGTGTAGCCTTTTTGTTCGGAAAAACAAAAAAATGAAATGGTTTGTAGTTTTTTACGATTGAAAAAAGTTAAAAACGTAATGATTAGAATAACATAAAAACCGAATGAAAAATAGACTATTTCATTTTTTAAAAAATCGTATTTTGTACGTTTGGAAAAAGCTAAAAAAATCAAAATGAGTCTATTTTTTGTTTGATTTTTATGTTATTCTAATCATTACGTTTTAAACTTGATTCAATAGTAAAAAACTAAAAACCATTCTATTTTTTAGTTTTTCCAAACAAAAAGGCTACACATTATTTCATTTTTTTAAACAACTTTAAAGCGTAATGGTTCGTACTTTTTCGTTCGGAGAAAAAAATAAAAGGTAGTGGTTTGGTTGAAAAACTAGAAAAATTAATTGATTTTTGTTTGGAAAAACTGAAAATCAGAATTATTCAGGGTTTTTTCGTTTGCAAAAACTGATAACAAAATTGTTTGTATTTATTTTCGTTTTCCAATACAAAAAATCGGAATGAGTTGAATCTTTTGGTTAGGGGTGAGCTCGGTACTGGACCGTACCGAACCGGTACCGTCCCGAAAATACCAAAACCGAATTATTAGTTTTGAAAGAACCGAATACCGAACCGTATAATTTTATATGGTGCCGGTTCGGTTCCGAATACCGAATTTTAGCTAATTTAAAAACCAAATACCGAACCGAATATATTAATTCGGTATCGGTCAGTTTCGGTACCGGTTCGGGTTCAGGAAATGGTACCCGTGGCTCACCCCTACTTTTGGTGCAGAAAAAATAAAAAAAAACAGATTGGTTTTCGTAGCTTTTTACGTTTAGAAAATAAAAAAAATTAAACATGAATGGTTAGTAACTTTTTTTCGTTTGTAAAAAAAAAAAAAAGAGTTTAAGATTCAAATTTTTTTGGTTGGGAAAACTACAATATAAAATATTTGTATTTTTTCATTTGAAAAAACTAAAAAACGAAATGGATTCTAATTTGATAGTATTGTTTATAATAAAAAAATTAATAAGTTTGTAATTTAAATTGAAAAATATATTAAAATATAGGAAACTTCATAAACAAATAAATTAATATGTAAAAAGTTAAATCAATAAATAATAATAATAATAATAATAATAATAATAATAATAATAATAATTTTTATAATAATAATAATAATAATAATAATAATAATAATAATAATAATAAATAATAATAATAATAATAATAAAAGAGTTAAATAAAAAAAAATTTAATTGAGGGGCCAAAACTAAAATGAACTACAAACTTGAGGGACCAAAATGTTATAAAAAAAGGGTAAAATGATCATTATAAAAGATTTAACCATTTGATTGTTAAGTTAACGGCAGAGGGACCATTTTTGCAAGTAAACAGTGATAATAAGGACCGTTTATGCAAAATTGAAACCATAGGGACCGTATCCAAAGTTTTATGCAAACCACAGGGACCATTTTTGTAATTTACTCTTCTTTTTATAATCCAAACTTCTAAATACAACAAAACGAAAATTCCAATACTTCAACATTCGTTGCGAAAGTAAAGCATCCTATGTGGTGCAAATAAGATAATTGATTTCAAAATTAATGTAACAGAACCTTATACAAATGCAAACGAACTAAGAATTATACACCGATCACCTTTTAAAGTTGATTGCAACGATCGAATCAAGAAAATAAATAGTCAAGATTAAATGAGATTCACTAACAAACTACTTAAGGTGTGTGGGTATACCCACCCCGCTCATCCTAGCTGTTTTCCACCTTAGCATGAAGCTTGCGGAAACACTACCCCCCTCCAGTGGCCCTGCTCATTTATTCCCCAACATGGTGTTCTCTCACCGCAGCGGCCCTCTCTCTCTCTCTCTCTCTCTCTCTCTCTCTCTCTCTCTCTCTCTCTCTCTCTCTCTCTCTCTCTTCCTTCTTTTACTCTCTAAAGTTAATTGATGATATGAGTATTGGGATAGAATTGTTAGAATGATGGGTATTTTTGATGTTTTAACATGGAATGGTAGAGAGAGAAAAGCTGATTTGATGCTGAGATGTCCAAAATGATGCTTTTGGAAGGGGTGCGTACACCCATCACCCTAAAACTCACAAATTATACATATTTTATAGGGTAAATTACAATCGTCCCAGTGGTTTATTAGTAATTATGGATTGAGCCCTTTAACTTTAAAAATTACACTGACAGTCCTTTTGGTTGAAGTTTTGTTACGAATATGGTCTTTTGGTCATTTCAAATAACCATTTTACCCTTCTAGTTTAATAATTATTATTAATGTTGTTATTATTTTTTTTTATTATTATAAAATAATATAATAATTCAAAATAATTTTAAAACCAGTAAAATTAATTTAGTGTAGTACACATGAAAATAAATAATAAATTATTTTTAAAGACATACGAATAATTATTATTATCAATTAAAAACTAAATATCAACGTTTTGAGTTTAGATTTTTTAAAATAAAATTTAAACCTTTTGAAAATCATAAAATAAATTATTTTATTAAGTATTCATTTTTTATCCTTTTACATTAAATGAATCTTAATAATGATTAAAATATATATAAAAACATCTAAATTGTTATTTCATCATTTTGATAATTAAAAACTAAAAGTAAAATAGTTTTTTAACTTTCGGTTTCCTTTTTATTTTTTGTTGATAAAATTAAACGTTTTCATAAATAATAAAACAAAAAAATCAAACATTTTGATGAACAATAAAAAAGTTTTATGTTTTTCAAAATGTTTTGAAGTTTTTAAAATGTTTAAACTATAAAAATGTTTTTAGACGTTTATTGAAGGTGTTAAAAACTTGTTTATGTAAAAATTTTATAAAACGTCAAAAAAAAGTGTTTAATACTTTTGACAATGTTACATTTATTTTTTTGATTTAAAAAAGGTTTACTTTTTTTAAAAGTAAAAAATATAAACTCAAAACGTCATTTTTTTAGTTTTTAATTAATGATATTTACTATGCATTTGTCTTTATTAATATTTTACTATTCAAATTTATGTCTTTTATGAAATTGCGCAAAAAACCTCTAAGTTGGACCATTTTTGCGATTAAAACCCCCAACCATTTTTTATTGCACAAAAAACCTCCAACTGGTTAAAAGTTTGTAAATTTGGGTTTTTTTTCAAAAAATCTGACTTGCAACCGGTTTAGCCGGTTGCAACTTGATGACGTGTAAAACTTTTAAATAGATTTTTGCGTAAAAAACGTCAAACTTGTTTAGTTTTTTCAATTAAAACCCCAAATCATTTTTAATTTGATAAAAAACCTACGACCAACAAAGATAATTAGAATTGAGTTTTCACTGATTGCATTTTGATGACATGGATATTTACTAAATTTTTATTTATCAAACAAAGAATTCGTTTCCCAATGAAACCTCCACCCTCTAGGCTAGTGAACCTCACTGCTCTGGCTAATCATATTCATATGCTAAAATGGAATATAAATCAATGAAATTGAACACAATTCTGAACCTAAAAATGCAACTCGTGAACACAAAATGAAATCGATTCCATAGGCACAATTGAAGTTAAAATTCAGGATTAAACGACAAAAGTTAATCGAACATACATACATAAAATAAACAAAATAAACAGCACTGAACATAAAGAGGAGAGAGAGTAATCGGAGTTGCCGGAGGTAGAGAAAAAGAGATTGTAAATATTATTGTTGGTTAGAGGTGAGAAAAATATAGTTAAGAGTTTTAATCGAAAAAGTCACCAATTTCGGGGTTTTTTATGCAAGAAATTCAGTTTAAGAATTATACCTGTAGTGCCACGTAGGCACCACGTAACTCGGGTTTGCCATGTGGACACCATGTGTGTGCCATGTAAGCATAGCAACCTATTATAACCGGTCAAGTTCTAATTTCAAAAGATTTTACTGGTTAGAGGTTTTTTGTGCAACAAAAAATGGTTAGGGGTTTTAATCACAAAAATGGTCCAACTTTAAGGTTTTTTACGCAATTATCCCTAAATTAATTCAACTGGTATTTTTATTTTTTTAGATTAGTCTATTAATTAATAATAATAATAATAATATCAATAAAAACAACATTAATACTAATTATTAAACAAGTAAGGGTAAAATGGTCATTTTAAATGGCCAAAAGACCATATCCATAACAAAACTTCAACCACAAGGACTGTCAGTGTAATTGTTAAAGTTGAAGGATCCAATCCATAATTTTAAATAAACCATAGGGACGAAACTTGTAATTTACCCTAAATTATATTTAACATGATTTATGCAAGTTCAAACGTTAATTATTGCTTAAATTATGCTAAAAGTGATTTTGTTGCATAAATTGATAAAATGTGAAAACATCGTTATATAAATATGTATTTAATCTTTTTTAAATACAATTTTATCATTGATAATGGTTTTAAAGATTTAGGGGGTGTTTGATAGCACTTATCAGACTCTAATAAGAGGTAACCTCTTATTCGGTAATAGGAAAATACTAATAAGTGCGTTTCATATGCAGAAGACATAAAAGTCAAAATTATCTTATCATGTCTAATTAGGATCAGACTTTGATATGCTTCTTATCACACCAAAAGAATACACGCCTATCCTCCCCCATCCAACCCTACCTTACCCTTACCCCTACCCCATATCCTACCTTACCCACACTATCCTACCCCTACCCTAAACCCCTACCCCACCCCATCCTCAACATACCCTAATCTCAACCACCTCACCCCACCCCACCCCAACTACCTATAACTTACTTATACCATCCCATCCTCACCCTCAATCCTACCCACCCCACTCCCATATTTACCCTATCCCACGCTACCCTACCCTACCCATCAAACCTACCCACCCCACCCCACCCCTTACCCTTCAAACATACCCACCTCACCCCTCAAATCTACCCACCCCCACCTCACCCTACCCACCCTACCCCTACGCTACCGTACCACCACCCTACCCTTACACCATTACCCTACCCCTTACCCATATTTATTATAACGAGAAATATTCCAACAATTTTTGATAAAACTTATTATTTTTCAATAACATATCTATATAACTTATAAACTTTGGTTATTTGGAAGTTAATATACGTAACCTTATAAACTTGATTATAACTTATAAACTTGAATTGTTACTTGATTTTTGAAAGCATGTTGGTTATATGTTTCTTGAATGCATTTATGTTACTTGATTATAACTTATAAACTTGAATTGTTTCTTACTTGAATCTTGTTAATGCTATTTGAATGTTTTTAAATGTTTATATGAATCACTTTGATTCAATGATATTATTGTTACTTGATACTTGACTTTAATTAATGATATATGTTTGGTTTTGCGAATGATAATGTAAAATTAATAAAAATAACAGAATCAGATAATTTATATAACAAACAGACTTATTGAATTCTCTTATCAAACCTCAGTATCTTATCAGGACCATCTCTCATCAATCAGAAGTGGAATCAGACATCATACAGTTTATCTCTTATGCAAATCCTAATTTAGTTGGTTGTTAAATAATAAATACGATATTTCTTTTGTGGGCTAATTAACCTATGTTTGAAAATTCCATATCTATCTTCCATAGTTTTGTATATATTTGTTAAACATTGGGCTTGAATTTGTAGGCCATTATTAAAAAATGTCAAAGAAACGCAATAAACTATTAAAGTGGTGTCATTTAATTAAAAATAAAATAATACTAACGAGTGTTTTTTTTACCCTCGCTTTGCGACGGACCTAAAACCATTGATTTTTTTAAAATAAGTAATGCACAAAGGTCGTATATAAAACAATAAAAAAAAAATATAATGTACTTCATAATTGTAACACTATTAAAGTAACCCTAAATGTCATGTAAATGACACATCAAGTGTTAATATAATAACATAATACTTTACTAATCTCAATGATATAATGAAACCCTAAGAAATTCAACTTTTAGTTTACATAGTTTGTGTTAAACCCAATTATCCATGTCCAAATTAGTCTCTATTATAGAAAAGGTACATCTCAGTCGCAGCTAAAAGTCCTCTTAAGACTCTGATGATGCTTACTTGGAGACAACCGGCTAACTATCTTTCCTAGGTCACCTGAGATGCACAAGGAAAACACGTCGGCTAAATTAGCAGGTGAGATTAATGCAAGTGTTAGTATAATCATAAGTAAAACCCAGTCTAACACTGTATTTATTAACATAGTTTAATAGAAAATCCTTGTCATCTACATAGTCCCAGTGACCAGTATAAATAACAGTTATCATGTTAAAATGGTATCAAATATGATTATACATTGCATCTCAAAAAGACTTGCATCCCACTTGATAGCTAGTTCGAACCCTTCTGAATCCCGATTACCCCTCTCGATCGTCTCCCGAATCTGCTCATCACCCTGAACAACATAACAAATAACGCAGATTACCTATAAGCCCCTAAGTAAGCACCTAAGTACACACATATGACCCCAACCCAACCCTAGAAGGCCTAACACGTAATATGCCCTCTGCCCCTTGGATCACGATTGAGATCCATCATCTCAGTCGCATAGTCATGACGGTCGTGTAGACCAGGTAACGGGTGAGAGCAATTGCAGGCCACGTACCCCACTTTGGCCAATCCCCATCTCAACCTAGATCATTCAAAGTCGATCTGAGATCCCTAAACTGCCTCGACTCCATCGCGGGTCGCGACCGCGATAAAACAGATAAGGTCTAATACTCTATATTCTGCAGCCACGAGCTTTAACCCGAAATCAATTTCAAACAATCTAAACTCCCCTACATTCTTCGGAAACATTACCAAACTTATATAATTAAATTTGCAATATTTAAAAAGTATAACACCATATATTTCAAGGATTTGAGCATTAACACTCACTTGAACACCAACAAGAAAGAAAGATGATGATGATTGTTAAATTCAACGTAGCAAACAAAGCTCCAAAGCTTAGATTACTTGTTGTCTAGAACACAAAACACACACACCTTTAGGTTAAACTATTCGATGTGAAGGAAGTGAAACAAGAAGGCTAGAAGCTTTTGTATAAGTACTTTATTTTATAACAATCTCTGTCCTAGAGATGAAAAGTAATTTTACAATTAAAATGCATACAAGAGACTTTACAATTACAAAAGAACAATTATATCATTTTCAACGGGCTTTTCTCTTCTTCAAACACAAAAACAAATTCTCTCCTGATCTTCTCATTTCTTATCTTCTTCATTAAGAACTTTCTTCCCCTTGAATTATGAATTCTTTAGATTCTCTTCCTTGATTTTTCAACTCATCAGATTTCCTCCTAGTACTCAGATCACTTTACAACAATTTATACAATAGAGAACTTTATACTTTGTCATTCAACTCAGTAGACTTCAACTTAAACTCTCTTTTCAACTTGAAATTTCATTAGCATAATCTTTTGAACTTGTCTTTCTCTTGAATCTTTGAAATTCTTTTGAACTTGGCTTTATCTTGAATCTCCTGTCTCTGAAATTCAACGTTTCTCCCTCTCATGATTATCATAAGAATTATGAACATAATGCATAGTATTTCAGAGACTTAAATGTACAAAATTCAGTGAAATTAAATTTGTCTTCCTCAAAACATGAATACATTCTCAAAAAACTACAACGATAAATCTTTAACTCTCCCATATGAAACTCAAACATATAATATCCCCCTCAAATACATCATATCAAAAATTACATCATAAACTACACACTTAGAAAAATTATAAACATAAAAAATTATGTTTCTCCCCTTCGAATTGATATGCTCTTCTGATCTTCTCTCTTAGCACAAAGTTATGTCACTCCTCAGAATAAAATTCTCTCCCCTTACAAAGAGATACCATTATCTTTAAGCTAGAAAGATACGACAGTCAAAGGTTTTCAACTTAACAAAAGAAAATTTGAAACACATTCATTTGTAAAATAATGAGTTCAGATCCCACATAGGATTCATGTTTGCACAATAGACATATACCTCAATACATACTTTACTTAGCTTGTTAGGTTCAATTTCATTGTTAGACATTTTATTTCGATCATAGGGAGTTGTTTTGTAATAATAATTTTGGTATTGTTTAGTCTTGTATTTATTTCCTTTGTATTTTATGTTTATGTAAAAGTCAAGGGGCCAAAGGTATCAATGTGTAATACTTAATTAAAGGAGCCTAGAAATAGGCTCCTAGGGTTTTGTAGCAATATACGGTTGAAAATATTGAAAGCATTGCAGCCGCCACTTTTATTATTCTCTCAATATTCTTCTTGTTCTTTCATCATTGCACAATTATTGAGTTGACATTCTTCTTGTGTGTGATAAAGAATCATTAAAGGTGCTGATAGTTTACGGGAATACAGATTAACAATTGGTATCAGAGCCCAAAAGGTGGATTTCAACTGCAACTTATGGATTCTGTTGGGTTTTTAAGGTGTTCTTCGTGTTCTTCATCATTCCATCCCGTTAGATCTTGTTATTCTCTATTTTTTCTGCGTTTCTTGTGTTATAATAGTCATATAATCACCACAATGTCATCCTCTACTGATTTCAAGCTCATTCAGTTCCATATTTCCATTAAAATCATCAAGAATCGGATATTTCATCAAGTTTTAAAAATATGGGTTTTTAGTGGGTTTTAGCTTGTTCTTTGCTGTTTTTTAAGTGTTTTGGTTTATTTTAAATCACCAAAAGTGTTTAAAATAGTTTATCAATCATTTAGAAATGTTTTTTAGGCTTTAAAACTGATAAAATCGAATTCTGCTTAGTTCTGCCTTAGAAAACTGAAAAAACCTGCTGTATTTCGGACTCATTACTGTAGCAATTCGGACCTCCTAGGATCCTAATTCGGACCTCCTAGGATCCTAATTCGGACCAAATATCAACCTACTTCGGACGTCACTTCGGTCCAATTCGGACCAATTTTAGGTGCATTTCGGACCCCCATCTGCCTATTTCGGACCCCACTTAGGTCCCATCCGAACTTCGGACCATCCGAAGTTCAGATCAGGCATTTCCATTTAACTATTGTGGACTTGTTCTTAAATTTTTAAAATTTCAAATTAGGACCATACCCATTTCGGACCATCCGAAATCGTCCCCACCTGGACATTTCTCTAAGGACTGTCTACTGTTCACCCGAATTCAGACCATCCGAATTCGGTTCCCTCAGTTCCATCCGAATCCGTATTCCATCCGAAATCTAGACCATCCGAATTAGGTCTACATCCGCATTAGGTCCCCATCCGAATCAGTCTTTCATACGAAATCCAGGCCATCCGCAATAGAACTTCATCCGAATTACGCCAACCCGAATTACTGTACATCCGAATCATCAGCCCATCCGAATTACTGTTCACCCGAAATCTTTCCATCCGAATTAGGCTTCACCATCCGAAACCCAATTCATCCGAATTCGATTCTTAGCATCTGAAACACTGTTCATCCGATAATTTTTACTCAGCACAAATCATAATGTCTCGCGAAGCTCTCGTACTCGGATCTGAGAACAGACCACCTGTTCTCTATCCAGATGAGTATGAACAATGGAAATCCCGATTCCTTAAATTCGTTGGAATGCAACCGCTTGGGAATTTGATGCTTCAGTCCATCTCCGAAGGTCCCGTAATCTATTATCGGGAGATAACAGCCCGACCTGAGGCTGACCCCCCTGTCTTAGCCTCTAAAGTTGAACGAGAACCGGCCAATGACGCCGAGAGAGACAGACAACATGCTGATAAGAGGGCAGAATTTCTGATCTATCAGGCCCTCCCCACTGATATTCTGATTGGCGTAGACAAAAAATGTCTGCCAAAGAAATGTGGGACGTGTTGGAAGTCCAGATGCTGGGGGCAGATCTCGATGATCGTGCCAAGATTGAGGAGGCAAAGGCTAAGTTTACAGAATTTCGCGCAAAAGACGGGGAATCTCTGCAACCCACGTTTACAAGGTTCTGTGCGGTCCTAAATGAGTTGAACAAACTGCACATAAAGAAGGATAGGGATGATATCAACATCCAGTTCTTTGCTGCCTTAGCCCCCGAGTGGCAGCTTGCTTGTCGGGCCACGAAACGAGTCCTGAACATTCCTGAGGTATCAATCAATGTCGTATTTAAGGAGCTCAAGAAGTATCAAGGGGATGTAGATCAACAAAAGCTGATGGCAAATCAATTGGCCTCTCTACTGCTATCAGCCAACACCGGGTTGAAACCAAATGATTCACTCGCCTTGATCACCAACACGCAGATTCCGACACCATCCTTTGCTCCAGGTTCTTCATCGTCGCAGTACAGGTATGCTTCTCCTCCGCGTGAGATCTTTGATGAGGAAGAAGCTTCTATACAGGAACAGATAGCCTTGTGGACCAACCGTCTCCAACAGCGACGGTTCTCCAACAAGACTAACAATCAACTCCGTTATGACACCGGTCCACGGAGGTACTCAGATGACCGAAGGGATGAACGACGCAATGACTATCGCAAGGATGAATACCGTAGGGATGATCGGGATGATCGCTGGTATGACGATAGACGCGACTATCGAGATGATCGCCGTTATGAAAGGCGAGACGATAGGCGTGATGATCGAAGGGACGACAGGCGGGACGATCGAAGGGATGATCGTAGGGATGACCGCCGAGATGAGAGGAGAGAGCCCGAAAGAAGGGACAGAAGGCGAGATGACAGCCGAGAGCATCGCCGCGCCGATAAGAGGCCGACGGAGAGAAGAGATGAACAGCCGAGAGCAGACGAGCCGAAAGCCGCAGATGAACGTCTCTGTTTCAAGTGTGGTAAACCGGGCCACTTCGCTCGGGAGTGTAAGAACAATTTTGACAGAGACGTCGCCTATTACGAGAGAAAGCTCGAGGCCGCCAAGAAAAGAACGGATGCGTTAGCCCTCGTCGCCCAGGAAGACTACTGGGATGCTGAAGACTCCGACGAGGAGGATGACAAGGGCAAGAACTGTTACATGGTTGATCGTATGGGGTTGGAGAACTGTGCTGTTTCCACTGCTGACAATTCAGATGATGCTGCTGAGGGGGAGACATTGAAAAATCCACCAGCATGTCTGATGACCACAACCAACGATCCCGAATGCTCTACATCCGGTTCTGAGTCAAATGAGGTATATTCCTGTTACATTCCTACACATGTAAATAATTTATTGTAGATAATGAATGTACACTGCATGCACATATTCTTGATCTACAAGCTAGATTAATTGTTGAAACTGCAAAGTGTGTACAGGCTGAACATCAAGCTCAAACTCTGAAAGAATCATCTGAATTATATCATTCAAAGTGGTTAACTAATCATAATGTTATAAAACAGATGTTAATAGAAAAAGTAGATGTTAAGGATAGGAATATATATCTTGAATCTTGCATGGACACGCTATCAAAAGGAAAACTCTCTTTAAAAGAAGAAATTTATGTACTTACAAAACAATTAGATGCGGTAAATATGGAAAATATAGACAGTTTAGAAAAATACAAAATGATTGAAGAAGAAAGGATAAGTTTGTACTCAAGAATAAAGACCCTTGACGATGCATTTTTAAAAAGGGGTCAAACAGAACAAACTATCCACCTAAATCAGCCCAAAGAAACTAGGTTTTACATTCTAAACAAGGAATTGGTTTTAAAAATCCTAAATATTTGGAAAAAGCACAAAATGTTTTACCTGTATTTTATGACATGAATTATATGGGAGCCGGTCTTAAATCTTTCTTTTTTGAGTCATCAAAAGAAGTTTTAAACCAAGAAAATGAGAAACGTGTCGCTCGTAAAGATAAAGAAATTTCTTTTCAATATGAAGAACTTAACGAGAGTTATTCTTCTAGAGTACCCACTTTAGAGGAAGACCTCTTGTCAACTTATTCAGAAGCTGAATTGAAAACAGAAACCGTAAAATCAACTCCTCAACTTTATATTCCTGCAAAAGTTCTTCAACAACAAATCACTGTTTTAGAAAAGGAATTGAAGTCGTCTCAAAAGAAAGCACTTGATCTTCAAGATGCTCTTCTTAAGAGCGAAGAAGAATTGGTAAATCAATCTTTTCAACAATCTGTGGATGTTACTGTCTACAGAGAAAATTTTGAAATGGTTTCACAAAAATTGAAAGATCTTTCAAAAGAACAAACACTTTCTCATTCCACAAAAATTCCATGTGTGTCATCAAATAAAGGTAAGGCCAAAGCTGAAACTTCTTTTGTCATTTACAAAGGTGAGTGTTCAAAACCTTTCAAAAATGAGGTTTATAAAAAGACTCAGATCAAATCAAAGTCTTTTACGAAACCAACTCACCAACAAAAAGAAAATTCTGTCAAGTCTAAATCTTCCATGCTTACTGACTCTAATCGTTTTGTTCCTACAGATCATATAAGGAGAGTCCCAAAAACCACCATGCTGGATTTTACGAGTTTTTTTGTGAAGAAGACTTTAATGCCAAATGAATTTGTTACTAGAGATAGGATGTCTGTTATCTCTAAAGACAATTTATGTAACAATGTGTGTGACAATGCTTGTAATGATGTACCGAATTCTGTTGTTCCGTTAAAGTACTCTTTCAGTGATTTATTTAATCTGTGTCCAACTCGATATAGACGACAGGTTCCTGAAATGAATGCTTTCGTGCCATATCCTGTTAAACGAATTCGGAAAAAGAAAACAAAAAATGTTGCATCATCGGCCTCAAATAAAATTGAGATTTGTCCGTTGCCAAGGCCTAAAACCAAAGCAACGGTCAAAAAGGTCTCAAAAAGACAAAAACCAAAGGCAATTTCAGCGCCTAAGGTTCCAAAGCCCAATAAATCCAATCTTCAATGGATTCCAAAGGGTTGTGCATCCGGACCAGACACAAATGCTAAATGGGTTCCTAAAACTGTACACGTGCCATATAAATCTGGAAATCCTAACAAAAAGGGACCCATATTGAGGTGGGTACCCAAGGTTGTGTGATCTTTATGCAGATGGTTCTTGGTTACTTCTGATCAAGACCCGTTCTTCAAAGAAATGGATTCTAGTTACCATAGACTAGGACCCGTTCTTTTGCTTGTCGGTTGTGCTTAAACCGACACGTTTGGCTTCTGTGCACACAGCTCAGGACCCGGTCTTAACTCATCATGTTTTCTGAACATCTCGGTTCAGAACACGGTTTGATTGTGAATTAAAAATGGATGTGTTTGAATGCATATAGTTTTTCATTATATGAATTTATGTGTTTTTCAGGCTAAGTCCATTTGGTATATGGATTCGGGTTGCTCCAAGCACATGACTGGAAGAAGAGAATTGTTGTCCAACGTTGTTGAACAGTATTGCGAAACTGTAAAATTCGGGAACAACCATCAGGCTCACATCAAAGGATACGGGGACTTAGTTCTAAATAATCTGGTCATCAAGGACGTTGACTATGTTGAGGGGTTATCACATAATCTTTTTAGCATAGGACAGCTATGCGACAAAGGACTAGAGGTAACGTTTAGAGCTAAGAACTGCAGTGTTAAGAGTATGGATGGAAAAGAAATCCTAACAGGTTCCCGAAACTCTAACCTCTACACCATTGACGTAGCTAAGCTAATAGTGAAGGATAACATTTGCCTACTATCAAAAGCCTCTTCAAAAGACTCTTGGTTGTGGCATCGAAGATTATCCCATTTGAACTTTGATAATATCAACAAGCTGGCTGCAAAACAATTGGTTAAAGGTCTTCCTGAATTGCGCTACGAAAATGACCATCTGTGTGGAGCTTGTGAGAAAGTAAAAATGAAACGATCATCTCACAAATCAAAGCCCGAACCATCAACAAAAAGAGTATTGGAGTTACTTCACATGGACTTATGCGGACCGATGATGACTCAAAGCATAAATGGGAAACGATATGTGTTGGTTATCGTAGATGACTATTCACGACATACCTGGGTCAGGTTCTTGCGTTCCAAGGACGAGACAGCTCAAGAAATCATAGATTTTATAAAGAGTGTCGAGACCCAACAGCAGCTGTCGGTGCAATCAATCAGATCAGATAACGGCACAGAGTTCAAGAACTCGGTAGTTGAGGGCTTCCTTCGATCCAAAGGTATTCAGCATCAATACTCTGCTGCTCGAACACCTCAACAAAATGGGGTCGTGGAAAGGCGTAATCGTACGCTTGTGGAAGCCGCTCGTACAATGCTCACATACTCGAAGCTACCTCCGTTCTTGTGGACCGAAGCCGTATCAACAGCATGCTATACACAAAATCGCTCCATTATCCATAAGCGCTTTAACAAAACTCCTTACCAACTCTTTTTGAATAAAGTACCATTTATCAAGTACTTACGTGTATTTGGTTGCAGGTGCTATGTGCTGAACGACAAAGAGAACCTCGGGAAGTTTAACGAAAAGGCGGATGAAACGATCTTCATTGGATACTCATCCAACTCGAAGGCGTATCGCGCATTCAATACCCGAACCAGAACAGTCAATGAAAGTGTGCATGTCACATTTGATGAGTTGGCTGAACTGGCACCCGAAGTTGATCAACCAGGACCTCGCATTACTCAAATGCCTGGAGACTCTTCTAACAACCCCATTTCTTTTTCTTCTTCTGATTTGGTTAATTTGTTTGATCCTTTTTATGTTGAATTTTTCGGTCCTAGCGCTAGTGTTTCTAATGTTGTCAATAATGTAGGTAATCCTTCCAGTTCAACTGCGCCTCAAAGTTTCTCCGCTCCATCTTCATCAACATACCCTCATCCATCTACATCATCCACCGACACATCCGTAGTTGAATCTACTCCTATAATACCCTCACATATAATACCAACAATTCTTCCTTCACCTGAACACTCGGGAATCGAACCGGAACCAGTGGTACCATCATTTGAAACCATTGACCATGAATCTTCATCCATCCCCACATTAACCACAGAGGTTCCATCCCGAGCACCCCTTCCACACGAGATTAAATGGACCCGAAGTCACCCAACAGATCAAATCATTGGTGATGTATCAACAGAAGTTCAAACTCGTAGGGCATCTGCTAATGAATGCCTCTTCGCATCATTCCTGAGTATGATAGAGCCCGCTCGTGTGGATGAAGTCCTGACAGATCCAGATTGTATAGTTGCAATGCAAGAGGAACTCAACCAGTTTGAACAGCTAAGAGTATGGCGGTTAGTTCCCAAACCAATAGACCGTACAGTCATCGGAACAAAGTGGATCTTTAAGAACAAACGAGATGAGAACGGCATTGTGATAAGGAATAAAGCAAGACTTGTTGCCAAAGGCTACCGACAACAAGAAGGGATAGATTATGACGAGACCTTCGCTCCAGTTGCACGGATCGAAGCAATCAGAATCTTCTTGGCGTACGCGGCACACAAAGATTTCAAAGTGTACCAAATGGACGTCAAGACTGCCTTTCTAAACGGTGAACTTAACGAGTAGGTGTATGTTGAACAACCACAAGGCTTTGTTGATGCACATAAACCTGACCATGTTTATGTGCTAGATAAAGCCCTCTATGGTTTAAAACAAGCTCCTCGAGCATGGTATGATAGTCTTTCTAATTTCCTAATTTCTGCCGGTTTCTGTAAAGGTGTGGTGGACACAACTCTGTTCACTAAAAGGGAAGGCCCACATATAATGCTGGTATAGATATATGTCGACGACATTATATTTGGATCTACTGACAGTAATTTCTGTAAGGATTTTTCAGCCCTAATGGAGTCCAGGTTCGAGATGAGTATGATGGGGGAAATGAACTTTTTCCTCGGATTACAAGTCAAACAACTTGAGGATGGATTTTTGTGAATCAGTCGAAATATACTCTTGACATTCTCAAGAAGTATAAGTTAGACTCTTGAACGAGTATCGCAACTCCCATGGCCTCCAACTGTATGTTAGACACCGATCCTTCTGGGAAAAATGTCGATAATACAACTTACAGAGGGATGATAGGATCCTTACTGTACTTGACTGCTAGTAGGCCAGATATAATGTTTTCAACATGTCTTTGTGCTAGATTTCAGGCCGACCCAAAAGAATCACACCTAACTGCGGTAAAACGCATTCGTTATCTTAAGGGTACACCCGAACTTGGTCTATGGTATCCAAAGGGAACCGATTTCGATCTTACCGCGTTTTCAGATGCTGATTTTGCAGGTTGTAGAGTTGATAGAAAAAGCACGTCGGGAGGAATACAGTTTTTAGGAGATAGACCGGTGAGTTGGTCTTACAAAAAACAGAATTGTCTTTCCACATCTACAGCTGAGGCTGAGTATGTAGCAGCTGCAAGCTGTTGCTCTCAAGTGCTGTGGATGAGAACACAATTACGCAATTATGGATTCTCACTCACCAATATCCCAATTTACTATGATTCTCGAAGTGCAATTGCCATCTCTTGCAATCCCGTGCAGCACTCTCGAACAAAACACATAGATATCAGGTATTATTTTATTAAAGATCACGTAGAAAAGGGAACCATAGAGTTGTATTTTGTTGGCACGGAATATCAACTTGCGGATATATTTACTAAAGCTTTAGACGAACCTCGTTTTCAGTTTTTAGTATCCCATATCGGCATGTTGAATCCGCCTTCCAATTAAATATCAGATTTTGTCTTAAATAATTCTATTTCAATCTATCATGATTGAAATTCCTTTATTTTTGAAAATATCTGTTATTTAAATTTAAGGATTGTGTCACAACATTGAAACTCAATATTTCCTTATCTGTGTATATTTTTAATAATTAATGATCCTGACAAATTGCTATGTGAATTGTTCATCACGGAGTGGGACGCAAACAATATCCAGGTTTGTCTGTTTCTAAAAAGCTAAAAAGGGTTGTCGAGTTTAATCTGAAAAAGAAAAGGAAAGGAACATGTATTTATTTGAGGGGGAGTATAGTTAGGATTTTAAATTTTTATAATTCTTTGTTTCTTTTTAATTTTTTTTTTGTAGTTAAATTTTTAAATTTTAGGTTGGTTATATTTTATTTTATTTTTGAGTTTAATCTAATAGGTCAGAAAATCCCAAAAAGATTTTAACTTTCAAATTTATCAAAAAGTCAAAAATATTTTATTTTAGTTTATTTTAGTTTATTTTATTTTTGTCTCATCGAAAATGATCAAAGAAAATATCAAAAATATTTTACTTTTGCTTATTTTTTAAGAAAAACACAAAAAGATGTAATATATTGGGCCAATTTTTTTAATAAAAATCTTGTTTCAATTTTTATAAGCCCAAGATTTTTTTTTGTGTGTGTGTGTGGTGAATTAATATCCGGCGACCCACACTACATTGGGCGCGGACCTTGCCTCACCCGACCCGAGTGAGTTTAAATAGAGGGTCAACCCTACTTTCTTCATCATCAAGATACTTCTTTCTTCTCCTTTCTCTCTTCACCGTCGCACAACCCACCACCGTAACCTCCATGGCCATCGGTTCAAGCTCTCCAAACCACCATTTTTCTTCGTTTTTCTTGCATCATTCATCTTCGGCACTTCAAGGTAACATCATTTTAACTTTATTTTAGCTTTTAATGTCTTATATTGTGTGTTTGATTCTTCCTTTTTTTTCTTCATTTTTCTTCTCGGTTTTTGCTACATTTAGGTACTTTATTGTGTTATTTTTACGTTCTTATAGTTAGATAAATTGTTCCTTATGTAAGTTTAGACTAGGATCTGTAATTTCATGCATTATTGTTAAGTTTTAACTTTTCACGTTTATTTCTTGCATGAACACATTAACTGCATACATGCATTTCGGATGTCCGAGTTCGGACCATCATCCGAATTCGGACGTCCCACTTAGTTTAAATTTTTCAATTTTTCAAACCATCCGAAATCCGAATTCGGTCACTGTTGATCCGAATTCGGTCCTCAGTGATCCGAATTCGGTCCTTAAGGAATTTTGAAAATTAAACTTAAGCCTCATTACATCATCACTGTGCATCCGAACTCGGATTGGATCCGAATTCGGTCCCCATCCGAGTTGGGTTCCTTGTCATTTCTGCATACACCAAACTACATCCGCACCACATCCGAATTCGGACCATGTTCTTACATCATCCGAATTCGGACCACCTCACTTACACATCACCACTTGCATTTCGGACCACAATCCGAATTCGGCCACTTTTGTCACATCATCCGAAGTCGGACCCCCCACATACCATTCATGCATCATCCGGATTTCGGCCTGATCCGAATTCGGTGACACTGTTCATCCGAATTCGGACCATCCGAAATCCAACACTTAGCATTTTTCAAATTTTTCATTTTTCCATTTTTGCATTTTTTTTATATATATAAATTCAAAAAATACAAAAATATTTTCCTCAAAGTGCACCATTGATTAGAGTTAGGACTAGTGTTTGAGTGAAAAAGTCTAGTCTAACATCGGTCTCTTAACGATTGACTTTGGACTTTATTAGTAGAATTTTATTCTACTAATAAAGACCCGATGCTAAACAGATCAGGCTGTTTCTATTTCACACTAATCTAGACTTCACATCAATGCCTTATCAGCTAAGTCTTCTTATTCTAACTCTAATGCACCTTGCAGGATGATGGAACCAGCAGTTGTTCTTACCGTACCCCATCCCCCCATCCCAAACAATAACGCCCAACTCCCTGAACAATCCATCCTCCCCGACACCGAGTTTGTCGAGTTTATTCCGCACAACTGGCAGCTCGACGTTTCCATCCTGACCAAAGAACCCCAAACCCTTGCATTCGACATCCTCACTCGCCATCCAATCTTTTACGCCTTATCCACCGCCATAGCTGTTCCCCAGATCTATCTACAACAAATCTGGAACATGCTACAATATTTTTCTGACCCCGAACCTCACTTTACATCCACCATAGACTGTGTTCCAGTCAAACTCACTATATCCGCCATCCGCCACATCCTTCACCTACCAGCCGAATTCTACCTTCCAACCCGCGAACACTTTGATCCCAACCCATCCGTTACCGAAACCCTAACTGAAATCCAAACTCTGGGTTATGATGGCCCTCTTTCCAAACCCTCAGATTTTCGCACAAAAAATCTTCAATCCCACTGGCGAATCCTTTTTGATGTGATCAACAAATGCTTCGCCGCGAAGCATTCCGGCCACGACTCTGCGTCGGCTCAGGTACTAGCCATGTTCACAGGCTTTGCCTTTGACCGACATGTGGATTATGCTGCTTTCCTATTCGAGGAGTTACGGAGAGTCCATGTAGAGAGGGGCACCAAGAAAGGAAGAAAATATATTCCTCTACAGCGGTTCCTGCAGCTAATAATACAGTATGCCATGGACCATGATGACGATATCCATGAACGTCCGGAGGCGGACGTCTACCACACCGTGGCGATTCAAAAGTTAACTCTGCCAAAGGGGGCCCCCACAGTGCCGATAATGAAAATACCTCTATCTTTACTGCTGAGGTCAAGGGGGTTGGAACGGGTTAGGGCATATATTCAAGAGAGTTACCCGGATGAGTCTCAGTCAGAACCGTCTAAGACTAGCCAATCCGAAGGTGAGGCGAGCATGAGTGAGAATGAGGGAGCTCGGGTGGATGTTCAACACTCTTTGGGTATCGGTGAGGGGGAGCCTGTGTTGGTGAGGGAGGAAGCAGGAGGTGAGGCGGCAGAGACGGCGGATTCAGAAAGAACCATCTCTGTCGTGCGAGCGAGGGAAGTGCAATCTGAGGGTGAACTAAGCCCAATTAGCCGGACTCCCCACCATAAGACCGTCCGTCCAACGGTCGAACTAACCACCACCACCCACTTGGTTTCCTCTCAAAGGGAAACCACTTCATTTCACGGGGTTATAGCACATACTCCATCGCCCTCTCATTCGGAGAGTGGCGGTGTTGAAAGAGGTCACACTCCTCCCCAGGTGACCGCACTTCATTCCTTCACACTTCCATCCCCCCAAACACACACACCGCACGATGCCTCCGTGGCATCCCCAAGAGCTGCCTCCGTGGCAGCTACTCAAACTTCCGGATCTGTGGGTCCTATACAGGAGCCAGAAATGACGGAAGGAAGACCGGAAGTGGCTCAATCAATGCCATCCACTTCCGGCCATCTTCCAATCAATTTGGAGATGTTAACGGCAGCTCTACGTGCTGCCGGCGTGATTACCCGGGCTGACCTGGACGCCCAAAGGGAAGCTGCCGAGGAGCGTCACACCGCCCTACTTTCACTAATCAAGGGTAAGGGTGTCGCTTCCGAAGCTGGCCCCCCCACCAGGTTCCCATTCAGTTCAAAATCAGATCTCAGAGCTGTCGGACAAGATCGATGCGCTTACACGCCTAATTCTGCAAGTCCAGGAACAGATTAATTCGAGAATGGATCGCCTCGAGTCGGCGGTAATCGAACTCCAGTGCCGCCCTCAGGCAGAGGCCCCAAAAAGAAAGCATGACGATCGGGACGACCCTGATCGTCATGAGGGGGAGAAAAGGCAGAAACTTCATTCTGAGGACCCAATGATTATTGTAGGGGGAGCAGAGGCTGAAGGCACGAAAATTCAAGGGTCTGGGTCTGGGGATCAGACTTATGAGGATACGGAAGCGTTAACGATAGAATATGAACCTCTATAGATTGAGGGCCCAGCTCCGTTAGATCCTATGTCAGCAATGGTGACCTATGAGCCTCAATACGAACAAGTCGAAATCATATTAGTGTCTGACTCAGACTCTGATACTGATAACGACTATACCTTTCTCACACCAAAGTCTGAACCCCAATCACCACAACAATCACCTCCAATTGAAATTTTGGATTCCCCATCCCATGAACCTCAAGAACAAATAACTTTTTCAATCCAATCACCTTCACCCACTCCCATAGAAACTCCATCAATCCAACCCACTCCCACACCAAAAGAAATTCCACCAGTTACACCTACCCCAACAGTCCAATCAACCCCTCCAACTCAATCAGCTCCGCCTGCCCACATCGCTGAAACATCCGGATCCCGAACTGTCGACTGTTTTGAAACAAGAGATGTCACCCCAATATACGACATGACAGACGTGGCATGGATCAATTGGTACTCATGGGGAAAAGTTCACAATCTGGATGCGGAAACAAAAGAAGAATTGAGTCAGGAGCGGAGAGATCGAGTATTGAAACTTTTTGAGGCTCCTCCTGAAGAATTAGAAGAACCTCCGGTCCAGGGGTTAAAAGAATTTTTGAAGAAGTTCCCGGCTGATCAATTTCAAAATCCTTTCTTAGAAGAAAGGTTCAAAATGGTATTTAGAAAGAAGCCGGGGTCTTACAGTAGACGTCTTCTGATGGTAATGACCGATGCATCTCGATGCGTTCAAGCTGAATATAATCAGATGATGCTAAGAGAAAAGAGAGACAAGAACAAATACTGGTCAAAATCCAAAATAGTCAAGATCAATAACATCCATATGTACAAGAGAGCCAGAGTGTACACTCCAGCCTTCGAGGTACTCAGAGAAGACGGCACAGTTCAAGAACTGTATGAAAGCGACATTGACTTTGTAAACATAGATGACATAGAGCTTCTGCACAACAAGATGAAAAATAAAGTCAAGGGTCGTCTGACACACATGACTGCTCTAGCAGTCCTGGTTCGATGCATGAATCTCCGATCAATCATAATGTGCCTCAGAGATTTTCAGATGCCAATTGAGAGTGCCTTAGTAAAAGTGGGTCTGAAAGCTCCTGATCGAGATATATTTTTGCTAGACCACTATCCGGCGTATAAAGTTATGCTTCGAGGACATCCAGGGGTTATATTTTTGAACCAGAAAGGTTACAAAAGATTCATGCGCTTTGAGGATCTTCCATGTTACTCCGACGGCACTATCAGATTGGTTAGAGCAGCGCTTACTCAGAAAGTTCAAGACTTTGACGCTCAACCAAATCCAGAACTTAGATGCTCACCGAAGGAGATTCAGGATATCCTCAGCGGCATTGAATACCTGAACGAAAGGCTACATTTGAGACAAGTGACCAGACGCTTCGACGTCATCCTTGGACTCCGAGAATCTACGGATCATGCCAGAGTTCCAGGACCTCCTAAATGATCGAAAAGGGGGAGATTGTTAGGCATTTTATTTCGATCATAGGGAGTTGTTTTGTAATAATTATTTTGGTATTGTTTAGTCTTGTATTTATTTCCTTTGTATTTTATGTTTATGTAAAAGTCAAGGGGCCAAAGGTGTCAATGTGTAATACTTAATTAAAGGAGCCTAGAAATAGGCTCCTAGGGTTTTGTAGCAATATACGGTTGAAAACAATTGAAAGCATTGCAGCCGCCACTTTTATTATTCTCTCAATATTCTTCTTGTTCTTTCACCATTGCACAATTATTGAGTTGACATTCTTCTTGTGTGTGATAAAGAATCATTAAAGGTGCTGATAGTTTACTGGAATACAGATTAACAATTGGTATCAGAGCCCAATTATCCATGTCCAAATTAGTCTCTATTATAGAAAAGGTACATCTCAGTCGCAGCTAAAAGTCCTCTTAAGACTCTGATGATGCTTACTTGGAGACAACCGGCTAACTATCTTTCCTAGGTCACCTGAGATGCATAGAGAAAACACGTCGGCTAAATTAGCAGGTGAGATTAATGCAAGTGTTAGTATAATCATAAGTAAAACCCAGTTTAACACTGTATTTATTAACATAGTTTAATAGAAAATCCTTGTCATCTACATAGTCCCAGTGACCCGTATAAATAACAGTTATCATGTTAAAATGGTATCAAATATGATTATACATTGCATCTCAAAAAGACTTGCATCCCACTTGATAGCTAGTTCGAACCCTTCCGAATCCCGATTACCCCTCTCGATCGTCTCCCGAATCTGCTCATCACCCTGAACAACATAACAAATAACGCAGATTACCTATAAGTCCCTAAGTAAGCACCTAAGTACACACATATGACCCCAACCCAACCCTAGAAGGCCTAACACGTAATATGCCCTCTGCCCCTTGGATCACGATTGAGATCCATCATCTCAGTCGCATAGTCATGACGGTCGTGTAGACCAGGTAACGGGTGAGAGCAATTGCAGGCCACGACCCCCACTTTGGCCAATCCCCATCTCAACCGAGATCATTCAAAGTCGATCTGAGATCCCTAAACTGCCTCAACTCCATCGCGGGTCGCGACCGCGATAAAACAGATAAGGTCTAATACTCTATATTCTGCAGCCACGAGCTTTAACCCGAAATCAATTTCAAACAATCTAAACTCCCCTACATTCTTCGGAAACATTACCAAACTTATATAATTAAATTTGCAATATTTAAAAAGTATAAGACCATATATTTCAAGGATTTGAGCATTAAC
The DNA here is from genome assembly GCA_020465985.1 of Centrapalus pauciflorus. Taxonomy (NCBI): domain Eukaryota; kingdom Viridiplantae; phylum Streptophyta; class Magnoliopsida; order Asterales; family Asteraceae; genus Centrapalus; species Centrapalus pauciflorus. The sequence continues at coordinate 17,475 of JAANYP010008753.1, read as the reverse complement.
ACTCACTTGAACACCAACAAGAAAGAAAGATGATGATGATTGTTAAATTCAACGTAGCAAACAAAGCTCCAAAGCTTAGATTACTTGTTGTCTAGAACACAAAACACACACACCTTTAGGTTAAACTATTCGATGTGAAGGAAGTGAAACAAGAAGGCTAGAAGCTTTTGTATAAGTACTTTATTTTATAACAATCTCTGTCTTAGAGATGAAAAGTATTTTTACAATTAAAATGCGTACAAGAGACGTTACAATTACAAAAGAACAATTATATCATTTTCAATGGGCTTTTCTCTTCTTCAAACACAAAAACAAATTCTCTCCTGATCTTCTCATTTCTTATCTTCTTCATTAAGAACTTTCTTCCCCTTGAATTATGAATTCTTTAGATTCTCTTCCTTGATTTTTCAACTCATCAGATTTCCTCCTAGTACTCAGATCACTTTACAACAATTTATATAATAGAGAACTTTATACTTTGTCATTCAACTCAGTAGATTTCAACTTAAACTCTCTTTTCAACTTGAAATTTCATTAGCAGAATCTTTTGAACTTGTCTTTCTCTTGAATCTTTGAAATTCTTTTGAACTTGACTTTGTCTTGAATCTCCTGTCTCTGAAATTCAACGTTTCTCCCTCTCATGATTATCATAAGAATTATGAACATAATGCATAGTATTTCAGAGACTTAAATGTACAAAATTCAGTGAAATTAAATTTGTCTTCCTCAAAACATGAATACATTCTCAAAAAACTACAACGATAAATCTTTAACTCTCCCATATGAAACTCAAACATATAATATCCCCCTCAAATACATCATATCAAAAATTACATCATAAACTACACACTTAGAAAAATTATAAACATAAAAAATTATGTTTCTCCCCTTCGAATTGATATGCTCTTCTGATCTTCTCTCTTAGCACAAAGTTATGTCACTCCTCAGAATAAAATTCTCTCCCCTTACAAAGAGATACCATTATCTTTAAGCTAGAAAGATACGACAGTCAAAGGTTTTCAACTTAACAAAAGAAAAATTGAAACACATTCATTTGTAAAATAATGAGTTCAGATCCCACATAGGATTCATGTTTGCACAATAGACATATACCTCAATATATACTTTACTTAGCTTGTTAGGTTCAATTTCATGTTGTATCTTCGTCGCAAAAGCAACAAATTGGAACAACCAAAAATACAACTAAATAGGTGAAAAAAAGAGCAAGTAATCTTCCTTAAAACATTGACAAGAATATATGAGGATTACTTATCATTAACCCTATATTAAGAGATAGAGATACTTTACCTTAGTTTTAGCTTGTGTGATTGCTTTCATCTCTTTCTTAGGTAACCCTTTCACATGCTCTTTTGACCTTTTTACGGTATGTTTATATCAACAAAATTTTACTTTAATTTATCGTTATAGTATTATCGGCTAACATTATGTGTAATTTTGAATACCAGTGTCAAATGACTCCAATAAATTTCATTGATGTATAAGGGTTTCATCAAAACCTTCTTAAAAGGAAAACCAATAAATCATTCTAAAATTTTTATTTTTAATTAATTTAAAATTTATTATTATTTTGAAAAGAATTTTTTATGCATAAAACACGAAATTCTAAATTCGTAAAAAAACTAAATATATTTTGAGAAGTATGACAAATATTATAATTCATTATTTTTATATGTTGATTCACTTAATTCTGAATTTATGATTTATTATTTGTAAATTTAAAAAATGATGAACAAATGTGACAAAATAGCAAATCATAATGTATTAGTACGTACTTCTCAAAACATGTTTAATTTCTCATTTGATCCTGTATCTAAATTAAAAAGTTATATATAATTTACACTAATTTTTTTACTTATAATAAACTCGCATTGAAAATATAAACCATAGATTATGTAAGCGTCATATAAAACCTAATAAAAGGTAAAAACCAATAAATTATCTTTAAATTTTAAATATTTTATGAGATATTTTAAATACTTAAGTCATAGCATTTCATATTCCTGGTTAATATTATTTATTTTAATTTTTAATGTAGCTTAATTTAATGTTAAATAAATCTGACATATACACAAATTAACCCAACAAATCGTTTATCCATTACAGGTTAATATAATAAGATATTTAGATATCATCTTTTTTTCTTTTTTTGTGAAATTTTAGGTCAGCTATTTCTTTCATAACATTTAAGTCATTCTATTTTTAAAATCGTCCACATTTGATCAATATTATAGATAAAATACCGTTAAAACGTAACTTTGTTACTAAAAAAAATCCCTAAAAGTATAAAGTGACGTTAATAGTGTAACTAAAATTCTATAATCGTCAAATTAGAATGAGTTTTTAAAGTACAATGACCTAATCGGCAAAAAAAAATACAATAAATGAAACGAAACAAATAACAAAGTAGATTCCTAAATAATATCAAAGAAATAAAGTGTAGTTTTTACGTTTGTTTCATTTTATTACAATACACACTTTTATAAATAAAATGTCAATATACTTGTTAAACTGATCCAATTTCAGTTTACCAATCAATAACTGGATGAAACCGAACTTCTATCTTGTCTAGTGACTTTGCAAGAGAATTTTATCGGCTACCACCGCGAAGGAAACACACCACCATCACTACAACTCCCCAAGAAACCAACACTACCTATATATATACCTTACAATCACTACCTATTTGATTTGATGGATTTTTGTGACTCTTTTCCACAAAATCAATGGAACCCATCATTAGATTTTTGTGGGGGGTAAAGTGTTCCACAAAGTAGGTAAAACCCACAAAATTGATGCTTGTTTGAAGTGTTTAATCAAGACTAAATGATACTTAAAAGAGTATAGTTTAATAGAAACCAAAATCAATATTGTTTAGTTTGTGAGGGAGACACAATAGTGTTCATAAAACCAAGGGATGGTATTTTTAACGAATAATTCAAACGAAAACGATATCTTTTTCATAAAAAGTGATGTGGTAATTAAATCGGTTGCAAAAGATGACATGGACTTTATTAAAATTTCAGTTTGACCACAATCTTTTGGAACTAAAAGAGTTAAAGTATCATTTTAATCATCCAACTTTTAAATTTGTCTCATTTAGCTACTAAACTATTTTTTATCTTGATTTAGCTACTAAACTTGAGCATACTGTTCTTTCTACATTGGGTAAAATGAGTAAAACTAATGGCCAAATCAATACAAAATATGATAGTTTAGTGATCAAATCACGAAAAATTTCAGTTGTTTAAATCAGTAAAAAAAAGTTTAGTGGCTAAATATATATAAAATAAATACTTTAGTGGCTAATCGAGACAAAAAGTAGTTTAGTGGCTAAATCCAAAAAAATTTAAAAGTTGAATGGTCAAAATGATATTTAACCCGAACTAAAATTAAAACACCATGAACCAATCAATTTAATGAAATTAAACAAGAACAAAAACAAATAGTTCAAGAAAAATTCAAACCCGAAAAGATTAAGAAAATAAATCTAAGTCAAATTTAATGGATTTCAACATATGAGATTTGAAAAACAAACATTGATTTAAACACCAATTGCTAAGAATTCTTATCAAAAACTCTAACAGAATTGTCAACAAGCTTGATGAAGAATCATGAACACGTTAATCCTAAATCAAAATCGTAAACAAAGCCTAAAAAATTGTGAAATGTCTATCTCGTAAAAAATCATAAAAAGTCCTACATAATGATGAGCACATCGATCATCTTAATCAAGATACTAAACAAAACCCAACAAACCTTATAGAATCGTTAACAAACCTGATAAATATTATGCTTGATTAGGGCTTTTGAAACAGATTGTATGGATGGGGAGAGAGAACGACTAGTCGATGAAATAGTGATACAACAACGATGAACCAAATCGATTATAACTAGATTCATGAAACGCAAATCATCATCGGTGAAATCTCAGTGGATAAACATGATGATGATGATGAGTCAAATCGATTAGTACCTGTTTGGATTAATACGATGATGATGAAGAACCGATGAAGTATAATACTATGATGATGAAGTAGCAGAAAAAACCAACAAATCATCGTTGGTGATAAAATCAATATGATGATGAAGAAAGATAGAAACATTTTTCTTGAAATTAAATTTTATTTATTAATTATTTAGTGATTAAATCAATATAATAAAAATAAAGGTTAAGTGTCATTTTGACCATCCAACTTTCAAACTTTTTTTTATTTAGCCATTAAATTATTTTTTGTCTCCATGTAGCCACTACACTATTTTTTGTTTATATATTTGGCCACTAAACTTTGTTTGTACCGATTTAACCATTGAAAATTTCTGATTTGGCCACTATGATATAATATTTTGTACTGATTTAGCCATTAGTTTTATTCATCTTTCCCAAAATAGAACACTAAACTAAAGTTTAGTGGTTAAATCTGGACAAAAAAATAGTTTTGTGGCTAAATGAGACAAATCTAAAAGTTGGATTGTCAAAATAATACTTAGTCCTAAAAATAATTTCAGAAATACTCATAAACAACAAATTAAAGTAGAGATTAAATCAAGAAAAAAAATAGAGTGGTCAAACCAAAAATTTTGTAAAAGTCTGAAAGTTTTTTCGATAATAAACCCTAATTTGTTTATATACATAAACAACAATTGACCAGTCAAACAAGTTATCGGTAAAAAATGAACGACTAAACTAGTAACGTAAAAGTTTGAGGGTTAAACCAACATAAAATATAAAGTTCAGTGCTTTGATCGGTTGAAAAAATGAGTGGTTAAACTAAAAAAAAAATACAAAAATTAGAATGATTTTTTTCGATAATAATTATCATTGTTGTATAATAATCATTATTTATTTCATTAACCGCCGAACCGCCTTTCTGCCTTAGTGGTACTGTGGTACAAGTAAATAACCTAGGATCATGATAACCAAATGAGAAGCCCAATAATATAATCATATCGATGAACTCTTCAAACTCAAGCTAACCAAACAGTATATGCTTGTTAAGACATAAAGAGCTTAATTACAAAGCTCGCAAGTATGGTCCAATGGATGATTGAGTCCATTTAGTGGAACTATTGTGGAGTCATATAAACTCCTTAGCCATATCTCATTCAGGTACTTTTAATATCCATTTGATATAAGTGTCCAATAATGAGTAGTGATGATAAATAAACTATATACAGAAGTTACACGAGTAACAGGAGTGGATGTCTCAACATATTTAATGTCACGCTCTTCGTTGAAGCTTCGTGTAACAAGCCAGACCTTATATCTATCTATTGAGCCATCAACTTTGGTCTTGATTTTATATACCCATTTGAACCCAATGAATGGAAGGAAGATGATCAATATGTTATGTTTGAGCCATCAAAAGAGCATGAGTCCTTTTGGCTTACTTTGTTGTAGGGCTGGCAATGGATGGATTGGATTGGATTTGGATCATGATCCAACAGATCACTGATCCAATTAAGTGGATCATGGATTTGATCCATTAGCCAATGGATCATGATCTGATCTATGATCCAATTATTTTGACAGATGGATCATGATCTAGATTGACCCATTTAATTTTTCAATTTTCATCTATTATCCATCCTACCCTACCCCAAGTTGACCTACCCCTCAACTGCCCATCCCATCCCACCCCTCAACCTACCCACCCTACCCTACTCGTACCCTTAGCTACCCTACCCTACCCCCTCACCCGACCCTACCCCCACCCTTACCTTTAACAACTATCCCTACCGCACCTACCTTATACCTACCCTACCCTAACCCCTATCCTTCTCCAACCACTTTTCCTCCTACCTACCCTACCCTACCCACCCACCCTACCACGCCTTACCTCCTACCCTACCCTACCCCTACCTATACATACCCTACCCCCTACCACGCTTACCTCCTACCTACCCTACCCCTACCACCCTACTCCTACCCCACTCCCTCATTACACCCAACCCCCACTCTAGCCTAACTATCCACTTACTACCCCACCCCACCCCTACCTTAAACCTTACCCACCCACCACACCCTTACCCCCCCCTACCCACCCAGCCTTACCCCTACCCCCACCCTCATTCCACCCAACCCCCACTCTAGCCTACTTATTCACTCCCACCATACCCCACTCACCTACCCTAACCCACCCCACCCTACCCTACCCCACCATACCCCACTCCTCATTCCACCCAAACCCCCAATCTAGCATACCTATCCACCTACCATACCCTAATCTCACCTACCCACCCCCACCCACCCTACCCACCCTCACCCACCCACCACCCTCATTTCAATACACCCCCATTCTAGCACACCTATCTACCTACCCTCCCACTCTCATCCCACTCTCACATACCCACCCCTGCACCCAACCCCACTTACCACTACCCCACCCAGGGTAGGTGGTTGGGGTTTGGGTGGGTGGGTGGGGCAGGGGTGGGTAGGTGAGAGTAGGGTGAGAGTGGGGTCTGGTAGTCGGATTGGTAGGCTAGAATGGGGGTGGATTGAATGGGGGTTGGAGTGGGTAGGGTAGGGTAGGGGTGGGTAGGTGAAAGAGTGGGGTGGTGGTGGGTTTGGATGGGTTGGGGCAGGGATGGGGTGGATGAGAGTAAAGGTGAGGTATGGTAGCAGGATAGGTAAGCTAGAATGGTGGTGGGGTGGGGTAGGGCGGGGATGGGGGTGGGGTGGGTAGGCTAGGTAGGGTGGGTAGGTGCGAGTGAGGTATGGTAGTCGGATAGGTAGGCTAGAATTTGGTGGGGTAGGAGTTGGGTGGGGTAGATGGTTGGGGTGGGTGGGGTGAGAGTATGGCGGTACGGGGTGGGGTAGGGCGGGGGTGGTGTAGGGGTTAAGTAGTGATGCATGGGGGGGAGGGGGTAGGGTAGGGTGAGTTGGGGTAGGATGGGGTTACGTAAGATATTAGGGTAGGGTGTGGGGTTAATACGGTAGGTAGGGGTAGGGGGTAGGGTAGGCAGGTTGGTAGGGATATGGAGTAGGGTAGGTATGTATAGGGTACGGTAGGTGGAGGTAAGGGGGTAGGGTGGGTAGGTAGGTAGGTAGGTGTAGGGTAGGGTAGGTAGAGGTAGTGGTAGGGTAGGTAGGAGGTAAGGCGTGGGTGGGTAGGGTTAGGGTAAGGATGTGGGTAAGGTAGGGTAGGTAGGAGGTAAGGTGGTGGGGGAAGGGTAAAGGTGGTAAGGTGGGGTGGAGGTAGGTTGAGTGTTGTGAAATAAATATTGTAAATGTGTATTTTTTAAATTAAATGGATTGATCCAGACGGATCATGGATCGATCTATTTGCTGATCCACATCCATGGATCAGTTTATTGGATCGTCAAATGGATCGTTGGATTGATTTTTTTGTTCCATTAAGTGTGTAAATGGATTTGGATCGGATCGCATTTGGACCGAAAGAGATCCATTGCCAGCCCTACTTTGTTGTCATAAAGGGCTATAAAAAGCTTATTTGTAGGAAGTAGACTCATAATAAAATTAAAAATGTAGCATAACAACGATATTTACAAAGGTTAAAAGAAACTTATCTTACATTATATAACTAACATTTTGCTTATGACTCTAATAATTTGTGCTTATATCCTTCGAAGCCAGTAGATGCCTCGAAATCAGAGGGTAGGATAAGATCGAGACGTTGAGTCATGATCCAACGAGATAAACTAGGACGAGTCAAAGATTTAAGACGAATCATATATGTACTTGTTAGATGTGTTTCTTTAGATTGTTTACTAAGCCCAAAAGTATAGAATTTAAGTATACAACATTTAGTATAAAACACATAACTTATCAATACATAAGCAACTACCTAATGATATTAACTTCAAAGGTGATGAAATGTGTTAGGTTAAGCCGACTACATTTACTCCAGTTTTTATAATGATCGTATTGTGTTTACTTTTTTTTTTTCTAGAACGATGCAATATCACAATTGTACAAGAAAAAATGTATTAGACAATAAAATTATCAACTTTTTCTAGTAGAAAATAATCTTAATTTGGTATTGGAATATTTTTAAATTATTGAAGTGTTTACTTTATTAAGTTTATGGATTTTGTGGATCAAGTAAGATAGTATTTAATATGTTTTTAGTTTTCTTGATTATAAAAAATAAAATATATAAGTATGAAAAAAGACAAAAAAAAAAAAAAAAAAAAACTAAAATTTTAAGATGAACGAGAGTTCCACACGTTACGTCATAAATCTATTTTCTTAAGATGTATAAAAATATAGAATATAGATACAAATGTGTCCCATTTAACTCGTTTTCATATCAATGATTTACAATTCATCCATGATTAGGGTCGTCTCATGGATTTCAGAGGTCCTGTGTTTGTGATTACAACATAGTCACTTATAATATTTTAAATAACAAATTGATCATTTTGATACTCAATTTAATAAGTAAAGTGGAGGTCGTGAATAACAAAAAAACATACTAGTGAGAAATTAAAATAAATAATATGAATCAAACTGAATTTGACATTAATTTCATTTTAATGCATAATGCATGACGTATACATGTCAAATACAGAAAATTTTTATTGTTTTAAATTTAGATCTTTATTATGACCGTGAGACCCTACGAAATTGGGGGCCTTGTGCGGTCGAGCCTCCCGCACACCCAAAAGACGCCCCTGTCTATGATACTAAAAACTTAGTGATTTACAAATCATCTATGATGCTAAAATGAATGCTCAATCTACAATGAACAACCAAACATTTATTTAAAAACTTGAAAAATAACTTATAAGTCAAAATATGACATGGAAAAGTTTAGGTTTGAGTAGTTGCCATTAGTCATATTATTTTTCTTATATAAATAGAAATGTTAGATAACACCTTTATTTTATCAAACTGATTACAAGGGTTTGATGGTAATTTCACCTAATTTGTAGGTCAACAAACAAGAAGAGTCCTAACTACAAAATTCACCATAGTCTAAACCACTTGTGGTTCAACACATTCCTTTTTCAACCTTAAAATTATAACCCTTTTTATTTTTCCTCTTTGAATTTGACCATAAAGAAATATAACTTTTTGACCCTTCCAAAATTATTTTATAAGTTTTGTGAAAAATAAATTAAAATCTATATAACTTTAAGTACAAATATAATAAATAAAATTTTAGATGGTATTTAATAAATTGGACTATATATTAAGGTGTTAAGTACCATTTTAAACAGACAACTTTCAAATTTGTCTCATTTCAGTATTTAGTCACTAAACTATTTTTTGTCTCGATTTAGCATTAAACTTTAGTTTATTATTCTAATTTGGAGATAATGAGTAAAACTAATCGAGGCAAAATATGATAGTTTAGTAGTCAAATCAAGACAATTTTCATTGGTTAGATCAGTAAAAAACATTTAGTGGATAACCGTGTATACAAAAAACAGTTTAGTGACTAAATCGGGATAAAAAATAGTTTAACGGCTAAATAAAAAAAATCTGAAAGCTGGATGGAGAAAATTATTTTTAACCCTATATTAAACTCATTAAATGAACATAATGAAAAGATAACCAAAATCATTCGATACTTTTCACAAATAAACAAGATTTTTAATTCTCATAACCATTTATATAACATTTTCTCCAAAATTATCACCTGTTTGACTAATATAAATGGTCAATATAAATGCAAAGATGATTCACATCCTATTCATTGCCCTTTTTAAATTCTTTATTTGCATGTCTCTTGTTTGTCTTAATTTTAGAATTAATGGGCTTCTAAATGTAGTATTTCATTGGTGACACTTTCCTAAACATATATAGTTAATTTAAATATAATATTTGACTTATTTGCAAAAGAATTATTGAATATCTTCTTTATCTATTGACCCGATAATTGTTTGTCTGTTTACATCGAGTCGATCAATATGAGACACAATAAGGGGTCGTTTGGTTCGCGGATTTCCTGAGATTTCTTGGGATTTGCATTTAAAATGTTGTGTTTGGTTCGCAGATTTCAGAAAGGATTTAAAATCCCAGGATTTGTCAAATCCATCCCTTCTTTATTATTTAAAATCTCAGCCTCCCCCTTGGATTTTAAATCGAAGTTACCTTGCATTTTTCAGATTAACAAAATTTTTTCTATAAGATGATGCAAATTCTTTGACAAAATCATGACAAATGCAAATGTTACACAATGCAAATCCTTTGACAAAATGCAAATCTCAGAGAAAAAAATCTGCGAACCAAACACCCCGTAAGGGTTGAGTCTGGTTTTGTAACATCCGACATTGAACCAGGTTAGCAACAACGACCTGATTAGTATTTAATGGCCAATTATAACCTAATCAGTGGTCATTAGAAATTAATCAAGTGATTAACAAGGTTATTAGAAAGTTCAACTCAATTTCAATCAAATTCATCGGTGCGATGAATCGGGAAATCAATTAATCCGATCGATTTACGATATGAGGGATTAATTCAACTAAGTACATAACTAAATTATGATTAGTGACACTAATCATACACTAATACAATTACCTAACATTAATTATGCAAGACTAAAACAATTCATTAAAACAATGCATCCATAAGTATTTATAAAATTTCAAAAAAAAGGGAAATACAAAAATACATTTCTAAATACAATTATACACAAAAAAAAAATGTAAATACATGTATATACACAAAGGGCCGGCCAATAGGCCATATGTTGCATTAAAGGTTGACTTTTAATTAAATAATATTACTTTAAACACCATCATTTTGTTTAAAAGTGCACACAACTTTTGTCTCCCATGTTTTTCATCATTTGAAAGACCACAAATTTCTCTATAAATAGGAAGGCATTTCATTCATTTTATTCACACCAAAACCCTCTTTTCTCTCTTATTGAAACCGGCCAAGACACACACACAACACAAACTTCTTCATTCAAGTGTTCTTCAAGTGTTCTTGGTGTTCTTCAAGAGTTTTGGTGCATATCTTGCAAAGGATTTCAACTTCTACTCAAAATCATATTCTAAATACTTCAAAGTAAGTAAATACTAACTTATTTCATCATACATTTATGTTTATATAAGTCTTGCATAATATATATAATCACCAACAACAACAAGTTACATAAAAACTCAAGTTTATAAGTTTCTAGTTTTTATTTTTAAGTTGTTTATTTAAATGTGCATATGAATATATGAACACATTATAAACATGTTAATATTATGAAAACATGTGTTATATAACTTTCATAACTTTTATACAAGTAGTCTTTGAATAAACAACAAGAATCATAAGTTGTTTATAAACTACGGATTTTCGACAGAAAATTTATATCGACTTTGAAAAATCATAACTAATTCATAACTCAACGAAATGAGTTGATTCTTGTCTCAAAAAGTTAGATCTATGTCTTAACTATAGATCTGTAATTTTTCATAATTTATTTTGAAGTTTAAGACCTCCAGAAATTATTCGGGAAACCGAAAGTTTGACAGCTCAAAAATGGCCAACATAGCGTTTTTAACGGGCTTTTTCACCAACCTAAACAACTCGAAAAATGGTTGTTCTTGATTCTAAAAATCCTTTGTATATAGTAGTTTAATGTCCTAGAAAACCAAAGTCTAAAACATTTTGGAGCTTGGTCAAAAACAGCCTCAAAGTAGGCCGAAAAACCTCCGAAAAGCTGGAAAATTATAAACTTGACGTTTTAAGCAAATTTTATTTATAAACTTGTAATGTTGGGTGATTTAAGACATAAAAATATATATATATATATATATATATATATATATATATCATATATTAGAGATATTAAGTCCTTATTATCATTTAGGACCCGTTTAATCTCGCTCGGTGCATCATCCGTCACTTTCCGCTAAAAAGCACTTTACGCTAGTTTTTACCATCACACGCTCGGTGAGTCTTCATAGCCCCTATTTTCACTATCTATTGGGGTGGAAATACATGCACTGTTTTCATATGGACATCAAAACTGTTTATTTCTTATATGTATTACATGTGGTTCCATTAGCCCTTATATCATGAACCGTTAATTGCATTTATTTGTAAGCGCGAATATATTGTGGATAGATCTATTGGGAGTCATGTCCCCCACTCGGGTTAGCTCGGGTCGGCTAACAGCGGGTGCATATATATTCAACACACGGTATTACGTATGGGAATACTGCACAGGGCAAACTCATTTTATATAAGCTTCGGTTGCATGATGGTTTATGTAATACATACACGGAATTTATGATTTTATAAATTCAACTCATCTGATAATGTCCATACAACTGGTCTTTTCGCGTAAACCTATGAGCTCACCAACAATTTTTGTTGACGTATTTTAGCATGTATTTTCAGGTAATTAAGGCAAGTATGCCTCGGGCGTATTTTACCTTCAAGCTTCCGCATCCATGGAGTCGCATGCATATTCAAATTAACGGAGATTTAGCTGCATTATTTTGGATATTTTAATTATGTAATTAAATCTCTGTATTTTTGCGAACTCCTTTACTCATATCAGTCTATGTAAAACATTTCTATATTTTCAAGTTTCAATGATGTATTCTAAAAACGTCCATATAGTGGTCGTTTATTATGATTATGGCTACGCTTCCGCACTCGTCGCGCCTCGCTGCCAACCGGGGTAGCAGGGTGTGCCAGATTGGTATCAAAGCCATAGTTATTGTGAACTAGGTTGCATTAGTACCTAGACTATAACTGTTACAAAAACTAAACTTTCTTCAAGAACTGTGAACACATATATGGACCCTGATGACAATAACATGTCGAAATTCACCCCTAGGGAAAGGGTGTGACTAGCACAACGGGAGTCTATCCCAGTACCTGCCCATCAGCCAAGCCCGCCGCAGTAGTAACAGACAAAGCATTAGACAGTGGGGATGGATGCCTCACACTCTCCAATAGTGGAGGGGATCCAAATCCAGTTTGAAGTCAGAACACCATTTTCCTCTCAAGTGCCGACACTTACCTAGAAACCTATGTAACAAACGATGCCCCTGTTGGTGGCAAGGGCCGCCAGACACGACCCCCAATTTCAACAAAATCCACCGAGAGGTCGGTGAGATCCTTGCAAGGGTTAGGCAGGAGGCAATGCAAACCCCCAATAAACCTTAGGCCAACCAGAATACCCAGGCGATTCAACAAAGACGGAATAGACAAATTATGTCAACGCCTAGCAGAGCGCAAAGCCAGTAATGTAGAACTAACCCAACGACTTAACGCTCTGGAGTACGAGGAAACCCCAGAGGCATCTCATACTTAGTACCCTTCTACCATTTTATAGTATTTATCTAGGCTATACAATCTGATATATCTTAGGGTAAATAAGGCTTAAGAATTTATCAGAAAATTCTGACCATATCATATACAAAGATTAAATATCAAGAACTTATATGAGGAATTAAGTTTTAACTACAACTCTGCGTAGGAGAAGATAAAGTTGTGACTATCTGCCTAAGAAATTTCAAACCCGTAGACTTATCCTCTTACCCCGTTAGATACCACTTATGCATTTCTACTATTTGATATTGGTGCTGATAGGAGCTTTATATCCATTAAGTTCACTAAGCAGATAAATTCCATTCTTACACCATTAACTGTCACTTATGCCATTGAAGTTGATGACAGTAAGAGGCTTAAGACAAATAATATAAGTCGAGGATGCTCCTTAGAATTAGTAGGCCAACTCTTTGAAACAGACTCGATGCCCGTCAAACTAGGAAGTTTTGACGTGGTCATAGGCATGGATTGACTATCGAAAAATCGTGCGAAAATAGTGTGCCACAAGAAGACGGTTTATATACCTTTAGCCAATAAGAAGGTTCTTACTGTCCAAGGCAAAACAAGAAATACCAAAGTAAGCATCATCCCTAGCAGAGAGGGAGCCAAAGGAAAAGCGGCTCGAAAATATTATTATTATTTGTGATACCCCAAGGTTTTGCCAGAACACATACCTGGACTCTCACCATCAAGGAAAGTCGAATTCCAAATTGACCTAGTGTCAGGTGCTGCACCAGTGGCTCGAGCACCATGCCGATTAGCCCCATCATAGTGTAAGAATCCTCCAACCAACTGTAGGAGCTCTAAGATAAAAGGTTTATCAAATCGAGTTCCTCGCTTTGGGAAGCGCCAGCTTTGTTCGTAAAGAAGAATGATAGAACCTTCAGATTGTGCATCGATTACTGGAAGCTAAATAGGCTAATCATAGAGAACTGGTATCCACTCCCAAGGATCGATGACTTGTTTGACCAAACTATTCGAAGATCGATCTAAGGTCTAGTTATCATCAGGTTAGAGTTCACAAGAAAGATATTCCATAGACAGCCTACAGATTTAGTTACGGTCATCATAATTACTATTAATGTCGTTTGGATTAACCAGTACCCCAACAGTACTCATAGACCTCATAAACCCGGTGTGCAAACCATATTTAGACATATTCGTAATTGTCTTCATAAATGACATCTTAACCTACTTACGAAACGAGAAGGAGCACGAGCAACATTTAAAGACTGATTCTGGAATTATCGGTGAAAGAACAACTATATGCTAAGCTTTCTAAATTTGGCTTCTGGTTAGGAGAGGTAAAATCCCTCGGTCACGTGAACAATAGTAAAGGAACCCAAGTCGACCCCGCAAAGATCAAGGCTATCAGGAATTAGTCAACTCTTAGAACCCCCATAGAGATACGACAAGACTTGCCACTTATTATAAGCAATTTTCTCAAAGATCACCAGAACTCTAACAAAACTGACCCGAAAAGACATTAAGTGTGATTGGAGCAAGGATCAGGAGATATCATTTCAGTTATTAAAGCACAAACTGTGCAGCGCGCTTATTTTATCCAAGAGAAACAAGAAATTTGTAGATTACTGTGACGCTTCACACAATGGGCTGATGTAGAAAGATAAGGTCATAGCTTATACTTCATGAAAACTTAAGGTTCACGAGGTGAATTACACAACGCATGATCTAGATCTTGGAACAGTAGTCTTTACCCTTAAGACTTGAAGACATTAGTTGTACGGTAAGAAGTGTATTACACTCACGGACCCTAAGAGCCTCCAACACATCTTGAACCAGAAAGAGTCAAATATTAGGTAACATCGTTGATAGAGCTAATAAGTGGTTGCAACAGTCAGATTCGTTATCACATGAGGAAAACTAATATGGTTGCAGACGCTCATAGCCGAAAGAAATGAGTTAAGCCGTTAAGAGTACCAGCCATAGTTATAACCACTCAACCAAACCCTCCTTTCTTAGTTCATGAAGTCATTAAGGAGGAAAATATGAAAAATAAAGCCCTGCACAGAATGGATAAATAGTTTGGAATAAGGGTTAATGGAAATCAATACTTCACGAATAGAGTCTGGTTACCCTGTTTTTGATAGAGTAAGAAAACTGGTTAAAGATGACGGACACAAATCAAGATATGTCGTTCACCCCGGATCCGATAAAATGCATCAGAGGGGACTATACGGGTGGTCTATCATGAAGGATGACATTGCCATATATGTCAAATAAAATTTTTTTTTCTAACATGCTCCAAGGTTAAGACCAACATCAGAAACCATTTGAGTAATATTCGACCACCTAACAAAATCCGCGCGTTCCTACCAATCAAGAAGAACATCAGGATGAATAAGCTAGTCCAAACGTACCTCAAGGAAGTCGTCTCCGGACACGGAGTGCCTATTATAATCATTTTTGATATGGATAGCAGATCTACAGCTAAGCTTTTGGCAATTATTATAGCAAACTGTGGATACAAACCTGGACATGAGTACCATATATCACTCTCAGACCAATGGTCAGAATAATAGAACGATCCAAACCCTAGAACATACATTAAGAGCCTCTGTAATGGATACTCATTTGCCTTAGTGGAATTATCATACTACAATAGCTATCACTCAAGTATTAAAGCTGCTCCGTTTAAAGCCCTCTATGGGCAAAAGTGTCGATCACCGATTTATTTGGAAGAAGTGGGAAATGGCCAAATTACTGGCGTTAAGATCATTCACGAAACAACCGAAAGGATAGTACAGATGCGAAACTGACTAAAAGTTGCCTACGATTGTAAGAAAGTTATGCAGATGAAAATAGAAAATCCCTTGAGTTCTAATTAGGAGAACGGGTACTGATAAGAGTCTCGCCATGGAAGGGCGTGATACGATTTGGGAAACAAGGATAATTAAACCCTTGATACATTGGCAATGCAAAGTCTTAAAGGGAATTGGACTCGTAGCTTATCGTTTGAAGTTACCACCAGAGCTTAGCAGCATGCACAATACCTTCCATGTATCGAATAAGAAGAAGTGTTTGTTAGAGGAGACACTTGTTACCCCTTGGAAGAGATCCAGCTAAATGATAAACTTCGCTTCATCAAAGAGCCGGTTGAAATCATGGACCGTAAGGTCAAAGGATTGAAGCACAATTATATACCCATCCTCAAGGTCAGATGGAAATTCTAGACATGGACCACAATTCACTTAGGCATGCAAAGGCTAGTTTAAGCAAAGATACTCTCATCTACTCTTAAGTAACAATACCCTGAGGAAACAGGATAAAATTTCGGGATGAAATTCCCTTAACAGGGGGAGACTGTAACATCCGGCATTGAACCAGGTTAGCAACAACGACCTGATTAGTATTTAATGGCCAATTATAACCTAATTAGTGGTCATTAGAAATTAATCAAGTGATTAACAAGGTTATTAGAAAGTTCAACTCAATTTGAATCAAATTCATCGGTGCGATGAATCGGGAAATCAATTAATCCGATCGATTTACGATATGAGGGATTAATTCAACTAAGTACATAACTAAATTATGATTAGTGACACTAATCATACACTAATACAATTACTTAACATTAATTATGCAAGACTAAAACAATTCATTAAAACAATGCATCCATAAGTATTTATAAAATTTCAAAAAAAAGGAAAATACAAGAATACATTTCTAAATACAATTATACACACAAAAAATGTAAATACATGTATATACACAAAGGGCCGGCCAATAGGCCATATGTTGCATTAGTGGTTGACTTTTAATTAAATAATATTACTTTAAACACCATCATTTTGTTTAAAAGTGCACACAACTTTTGTCTCCCATGTTTTTCATCATTTGAAAGACCACAAATTTCTCTATAAATAGGAAGACATTTCATTCATTTTATTCACACCAAAACCCTCTTTTCTCTCTTATTGAAACCGGCCAAGACACACACACAACACAAACTTCTTCATTCAAGTGTTCTTCAAGTGTTCTTGGTGTTCTTCAAGAGTTTTGGTGCATATCTTGCAAAGGATTTCAACTTCTACTCAAAATCATATTCTAAATACTTCAAAGTAAGTAAATACTAACTTATTTCATCATACATTTATGTTTATATAAGTCTTGCATAATATATATAATCACCAACAACAACAAGTTTAATAAAAACTCAAGTTTATAAGTTTTCTAGT